>JAQGAZ010002566.1:0-16843 GCA_034692225.1 Polydesmus complanatus
CTAAACGGCAATTACAAGCGAGCCGAATTTCTTCGGCAGGCTCACAAAGGCCGACAATTAGTTCTTGAATAGAACTATACGGCAATTACAAGCGAGCCAAATTTCTTCGGCAGGCTCACAAAGGCCGACAATTAGTTTTATTTAAAAAAAACCATACTGTAGTTAAAAAAATTTTGAAAAATATGAAAAAAAATGCATTTTTAAAATTTTAGAAAAGTATAATAATATACTCGTATAATTGAGTAAAATAAACTATATTTTTAAACTAAAAAAATTACACATGGTATGATATTGTGAGCACATAAAAACAATACTGGTATAAAGTTATACCAGTATTGTTTTCTGCCAGTAATCTACCTGTAGGTTTTCATTAAATGGCACTCTTAATAATAAGACTTAATTATTCTCGCTAAATTGCACTGTTTGATAACTTCGTTACTGGAGAAAAATATAAATATTAAAAATCAAATAAACCCCTGTAATTTTTCTATTGAATTCAATAATTTTATTAAAATTAAATTTAAAAATTGTTCTTTCATTCCCAGCATTAAAAATAATTTCAACATTTTTTTATAATAACAAAATTTAGATTTTGTATTAATAAAAATATAAAACACAACTATTAGAATTTTTTAAAAAAATATAGTAACATTGTTACATTGTATCAAAATTTTTGAAACTAAATAAAATTTTTAACAATTCAAAAACACAATTTTGAAATAATCAAAATAGAGGATAGGAAATAGGAGAAATAAAGAAAATAAATGAACCTGTAAAAATAGAAATGATAAAAAAATCAAGAAGGTAAAAAAAAATACAGTATAAAAAAATAGAAATGATAAAAAAATCAAGAAGGTAAAAAAAAATACAGTTTAAAAAAATAAAAATGATAAGAAATATAGAAGCTAAAGTTAAATAAAATGTATAAGAATTAAATTTATAACATTGAAAAACACATGAATCAACATGTAAACACGTGTACATAACAAAAGAATGATTTGGTTTAAGCCTATAATGAAAATTACATGTTCCAAAACTTCAACCATGTAGGCTACTTTTCAAAATCACAGAAAATTTTAATCATGCATCCATGATAACATGAAAAACACATGAATCCACATGTGAGCACATAAACATAACAAAGGATTGATTTGATTTAGCCCTAGAATGAAAAGCACATGTTTCAAAACTTCAACCATGTGCTTTTCAAAATCTGCAAAAATCTTAAATATTATCACCCATCCATCATTGTAAATGTATATGACGGATATAATGAGAACTACTATGCAAAAAAATTGTAATATTTTATCGAAATTTGAAAACATTTGACTAAAAAAAATATATATAATTTTTTTTGTTAGAAGAGCACATCCACCACCATCTACATCAAAGCCAGTTCTGTCTTCTAGCAGGTGGCGCTGGTGCCAGTGGTAGGTACAATGCTGGATAGGTAGGAGAGCGAGGCCGAACTGCTCCACATTATGTATGAGAGAGCTCCATTAACTTTCTTCCGCTTTGTAGCTGGGTAGTGTTCATTATTGATTACATAAGAAGGGAAGGTTGGTTTTTGAGATAGACTCCACACACCTGCTGCCCCTAAAATTAATAATCGCAGTGAGTTCATCGTAAATCTACTGCGCTGGATAGCTGCGAGACATTGCGGTACAGCTTCCCATTGAATAATCTTTTAGTTATTCAGGGGCAACAAGTGCTATGCTGTGCAACTAACTTTTTATTGCATAATGTTACGTCTACAGCGCTTGAATGGGGCAGCAGCGTTTTATATAACAATGTAAATTTGAATTACTTCTTATGAGTAGGCTCCACACTACTGTCGTAGTTACTAATGAACGCTTAAAGGACAAGTAATAAAAGGTAACCTTGTTTATTCGTTGTACATATTAAACATGACTATTCGTTTCTACATCTATTTACAGACTAACTCGATCGACATGAGCTCGCCTCTATTTATACTCTGACCCCCCCTCCGATGTCTCGTCATCACATTTACATATCATTATTAATCGAGAGGTCGAAGATCACTACACCACAACTACCTATGGAAGCGTTCCCAATGCTCTTCAATGGGGCGACAATACTGTTTATTGCTCACCAAAAAAAGACAAACGATAAACTGTTTGTGTTGATTTACAATAAAAAGGCATGTAAAAGGTGATTCGATCAGCCGTAAGTTTGCCTGGAAACAAGGAAAGACAAACGATGAGCTGTTTGTTTGGCTTTTACATTGAAGAGGCGATTCCATCAGCCATAATTTTGCCTGGAAATAATTAATAATGATTCAAATAAAAAAAAGCTCCTATTGTAAAAGCAATTTTTATTTTAAGATATAACATTGCGGCTCAAAAAATAAAACTTTTTGATGAGGAAACTTTCATTCATTGATTTTTTTTTTACAAAAATCTATTATACCGTACACTAATTAATTTTTTGAAGCGATAATTGTGACGTTGTAGTTGCGGCGGAATCGTTGTTTAATTGATAATTCAATTTCCCTTTTTTCTCTCGATACACGTTGATTATTTTCTCAAAAATAAATTTTAAATCTCTCTAAAACAATTAAAACAAAAGCAACTTAAGCCTATGTCATTTTTATTTTCATTTTTAAAATACAGTATGATATTTCTTACCCAAAATTCACTGTTGTTCAGACAATAAATGAAAGGATTAGCGAAGCAGTTGGACAGGGCGAACCAAGTAAACCATGCAAACAAAATTTTGATAGTTGTACCATCCATTGCTAATATTATGCTAGGATTGGCCAAACTAATCATCACCAAAATTTGTAAAGGAGACCAGCACAATACAAAAACGGCGACTATTAGCGCCAACATCTTGATCACCTAAGTATCAATACAAAACATCAATCAAAAATAAACTTCAATTACATTTTATAAAATATTGTAATTGCTGATTTACCTTGACCATGTTTTGTCGTTGATGCAAATCTCTTTGCGCATCAGCATTTCCGGGGGAAGTGCGTTGAAACAATTTCCGAGCAATAGACGCGTATGAAAAAGCCAGGATTACAATAGGAATGGGATAAGTGATGAAAAAGTTGGACAAAACGTATCCTGATTTCGCCTCTGCCGAGGGAAACGCGTATTCACACTGAGAAACGTTCCTTCCGTTGGTATACGTTGTCTGTAGGCGAGCGTAAAAGAGAACTATCGCGCAGTCTCCGATAGCCACCAGCCATATGATCACCAATCCGATTATTATGGCACGATCGGATCTCAACCAACTGAATTTAAACGGAAACAAAATGACAAAGTATCTGAATTATAACAATAAAAAAAAAATTAAGTTAAAATATAACCCACCAAAAGTTATAATAGTAAAACATCACCTGTCAATTCCAATGATCGTTAGAGTGAGTACGCTGACCACTTGCATGGCGTCTTGAACAAACATGACGATGGTACACATAGCAGCTGGTAAAAGCCACTGACCGAACACTTGAGTAATACACGTATACGGAATGCACAACACCGCCATGAAAAAATCCGCCGCGGCCAAATTGACCAAAGAATAGCGAACTCCTTTGGATAGGCGTTTCCGAACTACTAACACGATTACCACTAAGACATTTCCTACTATTGATAAGACAGCGGTGATGGTGTATAAGAACACAAACACGATGGGATAAGGATAAGGTAGAGCCGTACTTGACGTTTTACTGGCATTGAAAATGTCAGACGTATTGTTCGTCTCCATTCTCAAGCTTAAAGAGTGAAGATAAAAATGAAGATAGAGTTAATATTAATAATTCTATCCTCGACGTCCTGCCATAAAAAAAAAATTATTAAACAAACAGGTTTTCTATCTTACCAGGGACATTGTTTTCTCGTCCAAGGGTACACGTGGTTATACTCGTACAAGAAATCTTTTTTTATTAAAAAAATGAATACTGTAAGTTTACATCATGTAGACCGCCGAAAAATGTTTTAATTATTAATATCGTGATGATTAGAAAGCTATTTTGTTCATCGAGTTTTCCAATACCGGACCTTATAATATTTATCACGTTTTTTTTTTTTTTAAACTGGTTTTTATTACTTCGACTATACCTGCCAGATGAAAGCGTGAAAATAAAATAATTTTGACATACGTCTTCACCTCGTTGAAGGAGATCAAGGTTATTGGTTTTTTTTTTTTGTTTGTTTACCGGTACAATTAATTAATGTTGACATGGCAAAAAAAAAACAATATTAAAAGAAGATAAAAAACAAAAACAATAATTATTATTAAAATAGTCATTTTTAAATTTCCAAGAAGTTGTTTTCAAAATAATGGTCACTTCTGTTTGCATTTCAAAGCAAAAAATTAAATACTGTAAATTAATAATTATCGTGTAGTGTACTTTATGCTACTTAAAGGTGTCATTCATCCAGTAATTAAAAGGAATAACAATAGTGGTGTAGAAGCTCTTTTAACCGACCTGGTTAGGAGCGCGAAGAGTTGATAAGAGAGATTATACACAATTATAAAAAGCCATAATATTAATAATATGCACTTATTAACACATTAAACTTATTATTTTTATGCCTTACTATTAATTAATAATAAACACATTTGCAATGTTAACCACTACCGGCAATTATTTTTAATAATAGCGTAATTAAAGCATTATACTTCTGAAGCATTAATAGCAGGCTAATTATTTGTTAATAAAATTTTTGTGACATACCTGTATTAATATTGAAAACGACATTGACCAGCAGAAATTGAATACGATTGAAATTTATGAAAATTTTTAAAAAAACAAACATAATTTTATTGATTCTTTTTTTTTTTTTTTTTTTACAAAAAAAAGCATAATAAATTTAATTAATTTTTTGAAGCGATAATTGTGAGGTTGTAGTTGCCGTAGACTCATTGCTTAATTGATAATTTAATTTTCCTTTTTTCTCTCTATGCACGATGATTATTTTCTCAAAAATGGATTTTAAATCTTTCTAAAATAATTTTAAAAAAAGAAAACAGTATAGCAGTATATTAATTTTTATTTTTAAATATGATTATTTGTTACCCAAAATTCATTGTTGCTAAAACAATAGATGAATGGATTGACGAAACAGTTGGACATGGCGAACCAACTGAACCATACCAGCAAGATCCTCAGAGTTGTACTATCCATGGCTACTAGTATGCTGGGGTTAGCCAAACTTATCATTACCAAAACTTGTAATGGGGACCAACACAATATAAAAACGACGACTATTAAAACCAACATCTTAATTACCTAAGAATCAAAAAATAAAAAACATTAATTTCATTCATTTACCTCTTCTATCTAAAATAAATAAATTTAATTATAATTATTTTGAAAAGGAAGAATCACCTTAATCATGTTTTGTCGCTGATGGAGATCTCTTTCCGCATCAACATTCCCGGGGGAAGTGCGATGAAACAATTTCCAACCGATAGAAACGTATGAAAAAACCAGGATTACAATAGGAATGGGATAAGTGATGAAAAAATTGGACAAAACGTATCCCGATTGGGCTTCATCCGAAGGAAACACGTATCTACACTGAGAAACGCTCCTTCCCTCGGTGTATGTTGTTTGTACTTCGGCGTATAAGAGAACTATCAGGCAGTCTCCGATAGCCACCAGCCATATGACCACCAGTTCGATTATTATGGCACGATCGGATCTCAACCAAAGGAATTTAAATGGAAATAAAATAGCGAAATACCTGATCGGTAAAAATAAAAAACATTTGGGAATTTAAAAATATAATCCACCGAAAATTAAAACATCACCTGTCAATTCCAATGACCGTTAGAGTGAGTACGCTGACCACTTGCATGGCGTCTTGAACAAACATGACGATGTTACACATAGCAGCGGGTAAAAGCCACTGACCGTACACTTGATTAATGCACGTAAACGGAATGCACAACACGGCCAAGAAAAAATCCGCCGCGGCCAAATTGACCAAAGAATAGCGAACTCCTTTAGTTAAGCGTTTTCGCGCTATTAACACGATGATGACCAAAACATTTCCTGCTATTGATAAGACAGCGGTGACGGAATACAGGAATAGAAACACGATGGGATAAGGGTAGGGCATAGCCGTACTCGAGTACGGGCTATCAGTACTAACGTTGAAAGTGGTGGACGTATTGTTCGCCTCCATTCTCCAGCTCAAGTGAGAAGAAAATGAAGAGAAAGTTAATTCCAATCGCAACCAACCTGCAATAAAAGATAATTACGTAAACAGGTTTTCTATCTCATCAGGGTCATTGATTGCTGTGCGCAGGATGTTAAAATGAGAAACCTCCAATATAGATAACCTTCAAAATACAGTTTGCTATTATTATTAATACTGTGATAATTAGACAGCTGTTTTGTCCATTTTCACTTTCATTTTCCTGTACTGTATCTGCCAAATAAAAGCGTTAAAATCAAATAATTTTTATATTAATGTTCCGAGGTATTTTCTGAGGTTACTGTAGGTATTTTTTTTATTTTTGGCATTTGACGCCTTGCCCTCGTTGAAAGAGATCAAGGATAATTAGTTGGAGTGTTTTAGCATAATATGTTTTTGTTTACCTTTAATTGTTGAAATGATAGAAGTAAAAAGAAGAGAAGAAAAAAACCATAATAATTACCGTATTATTAAAAGAGTAAGGTTGCCTGCCATAATTATGTTCTCATTTCGTGAGGGTAGTCCTCACTTTTAGACGTTTGTCCTCATAAATGTCGAATGTCCTCATTTTTCTCACCATAAAAGCTAATTGTCATTATTTGCAGCAATCTGGTTTGAAAAGGTTTGTAAAAACGAGATAAATTTGCCACTCGATCCGAGCAAAAAAAATCAAAATACAGACATAGCAATAAAATCAATTGATTTTTGCTTCACCCTTTTCAAATTTATTTTTGAGTTTCTTTTTGCTTTAATTATTAAATAAACCCCGAGTTATATTTGAACCGGGCAAGGAGGTACCCAACCACCAAACGCTCTCTCCAGTTCTTTAGCTACGTTCAGAGATAATCGATCGTTGTAGAAATTGCTAACTACTTGGAATCCGACCGGAAAACCTCGAGAACTTAAACCCATGGTGCAGTGAGTAGAAGGGAAACCCAAAGCGTTGAAAATACCCGTGTAAACGATGTTTAAAGGATTGAGAAGGGTCTGGTGATGATAGGGAGCCGGTTTGGGTTGAGTGGGGAAAAACAAAACTCCGTCCGAACCCAACGCATCGGCGATCTTCTTCTGCAATGAATCGAATTTGACGTCGATATCTCGAACGAATTCTTCGTCGGTGTTCATTATCTTTTCAAACATGGCCAGGAAAAGGCAGTCGAATGTGTAATCAGAGCACAAAAATAAAGCTTTGATGAACTCCAACACTCCGTTTACTTCACCCTAATAAAAACATTTGATATTCAATTAAATATACGTGTACTACTGTAGTGTAGAGAGATAAATTTAAGAAGCTTAGTATCAAAGTCTAACATTTAAAGTCTTAAAATTTAAAAATAAACTCAGATTCTGAAACTAAGCTCCTCATTATAAATTAATTCGAATTATTACTTTTCCATCAGCGAGTAGCAAAGACATGGAAGATTTCGCGGAATCCGCAGCTCGTTTGAGTTTACTACCGTAAATTTGAACGCTAAAATTAAACTCTTCGAAATCGACTTTTATTGGCTTAATTCCGTACATCCTTTCAAAGTGATCTTTTGCCTATAAAATAAATTTTTTTTGTTTTTTATTTAAATTTTTAATTGAAAAAAAATATTTCAACTCCCTATAGAATTTACACCTTTCGCATAGAGTCGATAATTTCGGGATCAGGTGGAGAAAAGAATTCATTTCCATTCAAAACTTCGACGTAAAAGATCTTCATATTACGAAAATCCACCTGAATAAAATAAATTACTGCATTAGGACAATATTACGGAAGTATTCAGCATTTAATTTGACAATGCCACGGCGCTGTAATAGAAACCAGTGGATTCACTAATATAAGGAGATTGTATCGTACATTGATCAAACTGACTATTAAATCAAAAATAAGCTATCAATTTCAGTCAGTTTGATTAAATTAATTACTGTATCAAAATTTTTTTTTTTTTTGTTAAAATATTTTGTTGTGGATCAAGGGCATTGATTTTGGTTACTAACACAGATCGTTAACTTAAGAGTATTGTTTACCGGTTTATCTAACTGAAGTTTGTCCGCGATCTCCGACGACTTTAACATGCATTTGTATACCGGAATGAGGTCTTCAGCGTATCTGCACATAGGTCCTATTGTGTTTATAAGAGGCACATCCCCACCGTTCGGTGGAAGCATACCATCGAGAGGCGTGCATCCTTAAAAATTATTAAAAAAAAATATATATAATTTTTGATACCACAAAAAAATTTAAAATTAAAACTATCTTTTAAGAACGTTAGGAAAAATCAAGACACACCTTTGGTAGTTTTATGCCCAAAAATTCCATTACAAAAGCTTGGCATTCTAATACTGCCGCCAATATCGGTGCCTATGGAAATTAGAGAACCGCACGAAGAAATTATAGCTCCATCTCCGCCTATAGTCATATTATTAAAAATGCGGATAAAAACTCTCAAAAATTTAATTTTAATTCAACCTGAACTTCCGCCTGGATTTCTCGTGATATCGTAAGGGTTTTTAGCAGTTCCATAGACGTGATTATGTGATTCAGCAAAACTGATGAGTTCGGCGATGTTACACACAGCTATTAGAATGGCTCCGGAATCCATCATCTGTTGAATCACCGGAGCCGTTGTGTCGGAAATGTAGTTTTTTCTAGAAACCAAACCGCAAGACTGGTGCAGCCCTAGAAAATTAACCAGACTACAATTTTCCCTAATACTGTACGTATAAATAAAAATGTAGGACATGCTGTATCCTACCTTTGACGCTTATACATTCCTTAGTGGTGAACGGAACACCCAAAAAAGGCAATTCCTGAGCGAGTTCTTCGACAGATTTCGTTCCACTGGCGACCAAAGCATCGGCTTTTTGAGCTTCTAAGATGGCATCCGCAAATCTTTCATCTACGACAGCGTTAATTAAGATATTAACTTGGTGTATCCTATCGATGAACGCTTTCACCACATCCACACTTCGCAACTGCAAAAGAATTAAAACATTCAAAATTATCTCCAAAGAAACGAGAAATGTAGCTACGAGAGGTTTAACGTACCTGCTTGGTCCGAATTTTATTCGCCAGTTTCGAAGCACTTTCCAGCAATATTGGGTTTTTGATGGGCGGAAGAGGGATGTGTTTTCCATGATATATAAATCCAAAGACGTAATCAGAGAGATAATCGTAAAGTATTCGAAAAATCCAATAAATTTTTCCTAAGAAAATGTAAAGCGAGTGAGCCATGGCAGACTATTAAACCGACTGTAATTTTAATTTGATTGGATTTTCGTATAATGTACTGTGCGTGCTTTGTGTACTTTGGAGTTAATTGAGCTACTGTAATTTAAAACTTATCGACTTATTGATAATAATTTCTTATTTAAGCAATTTCTATGCATGTACACTTCTATGCTAATATTGACAGTAAATAAAACTTGTAATTGGAGTTTATCTACTGTCAGTAAGCGTAGAAGTGAATAGAAACAACCTAAATAATAAATAAATTACTATCAAAAATAATATAACCAAGGTTCAAAGATAAAATATTAATGAAATTAAAGTCCTTTTCGTTTAACTTGAGAGAAGATTAATTTTCTTAAAGAAAGAAGATAAGAAAAATGAAACGTGTAGGCCTACTGTTATAATAACATAAAAAAATAAAACAAAAATAGTAATCACAAATTTTTTTGTTAACTAAGAAAAATTGGGTATGTGCTTCTTTTTAGAAAACCAATCAAAAGTATTTACCGGAGTATTATCTGAAAATGCTTATCAAATTTTTATTATTATCACTATTATGATTGCAAATTACATGTACTTAAAAAGCACAAATTTCTTGCTCAAATACATTCAGTTTTTTGGGCTAGCAATGGCTTCAGCAACAGGTAACAATGATTATTCCTAATTGCAATAATTGATAACCCGCCAGTTTAATTTTATGTCAAATGCATTCAGACTTAGATAAAAAATTGCTAATTTCTCGTCTAACTGACTTGAAGTTTGGAAATGATTTGCCGTGGGAATTTCAATGCAAAAGGTGTGATCAAGTGCTCATTTATCATTATATTGCAAAATGCGGACACAAATTTTGCTTAAAATGTAAAAATGTATTGGACGACGGTGGTCAAAAATGCAAGTGTCCTCTTTGTCACGAAATCTTGCAAGAAATAGTTAAGTACAATAATTATTTACATATCGGTACTGTCTTTTCTAAAAAAAAAAAAATTTTTTTTTTTAAATTTTAAAATGTATAGAAGATTCAAGACTTTGAGTTTGAAAAGAAATTATACGAAAGCGTCGTTCATTGTGTCAATGCAAAGAATGGCTGTTCAAATATCATTACATTGAAAGAACTTCCGGTAGTGTAAAAATAACTGAATATTTATTCTTAAAATAAACAATAGATTCCAGCCAAAACTAATTCCTATTTTGTTTACAATTTTTAATTATAAATTATTATTTTTTTTTTAGAACCATTTACAATATTGCAATTATAAAGAAGAAAATATTCTTCAAAATTTTTGTAATAAAGAAAAAAAGAAATTAGAACGAGAAATTGAACAATTGAAAATGATAATGGAAAAAAAAATTAATCAAAACCAAACATTTATCGACGAAAAAATTGACCAATTGAAAAACGACGTCCATATTTTACCTGAATCAAACCCGGAGGATTTGAGAAACAGATTTACACAAATAGAAAGCAATATGCATTTCATGAAATTGCAAGTAAGTAAATAACTATAACAATAATTTGGGCATAAAAATAATGATACTATGTCGCAGTACGTAGCACAGTCTCATTAATTTCAAGTCCCATCGTGCATGTGATATAATAATTTTATCTAATATTACTGGGCATTAAAAAAAAAAAATTTCAGATTAAATCTTCAAGTTTAATCGACGACCTGTGGCAGCGAAATCCAGCTTACGTTTGGCGTGTAACTGATATTACCAAATTAATGTTACAAAGCACATTTGAAAAAAATAGCGAAAGCTTTAAATTACCGAATTATCAAGTATTTGCTAAAGCTAAGTTACATTTCGACGCGGAAGATAAATTAAACATCGAATTGGGTTTAACAAACGCTTTCAAAATAGACAACTCGTACGCAATTCCTCCAGCCGTTTATTTCGTCCTCAAATATCCAACCGGAAGCAACCGCGATAAAATATTTCACACGAATTATCTTTATCGAACCGACTTAAAAGATTATTACAAATCGGCTTACCGTTCGTATTTAATCGACAAGGAAGAAGCTATTAAGCTTATCTCTATGGATAATAATTCTCTAACGATCGAAATTCACGTGGAACCACCCGATGTGCTACAGGCTTCGTATTCCGACAATGGAACTTTACTCTGGGCTATCGATAATTATAAGCAAAGGAAAGCGATGGCAGATGATGGAACGGTGGAGTATCAAGTAAGTCCTTACTTCTATACTGCTCCAAAAGGACACAGAGTTCAAGCGTATACCTATTTAAACGGAGATGAAAATTTCAAAGGAAAAAGCTTGACTTTCAAGATAGGATTTTTACCCGGAAAATTCGATATCGATTTGCCGAATTCTTTTCCCCATAAGACTACAATCACTATTATTGACCCTTCTGATCCGGCTAAATCGGGTACTAAATGGGTGGAAAAAAAGAATTCAAATGGCGACGATTTTCTTTACAACGTAAACATGTATTCGTTCGCTGATGTAGAAAAATTTACAAAACGGATACTTTATTTTTTAAAATACAAATTCAATCGATTGAATTTGCGAACAATTGAAGTTGCGTATAAAACATTTTTACTTCTAAAAATTCTTTGTCACAATCGTATGATTAAAAAGTTATAGGGATTATACCGGTACTAAAAATTATTATAAAACAATATATATTTTTTTTTTGCTACTGATAAAATAATTTATAATACTGTTTGCAAAAATTTGTAACACTATAATTGTATACTACAGTACATTTTGATTACGTAATAAAGGCTATTGATATCTTTAATTTATTGGATAAGGAAAAATTACTGTACACTTTTACAAGTCAATTTTCTAATAAATACATAGGTCTACAATATTTGGACTTTGTTACGGTTTTTATTTAGATGAAAAACTGCTAAAAAAAAAATATACAAAAAAAAATCTAAATAATATTTTCTATAAATAGGAGTAACTTGTAAGAATATGAATTTTAGTTAAAAACAGAATAAAATAAAAATTAAGTCACTACCGGTATTTATTTTTAATTTTTTGAAATGTAGGCCTACATTTTTACATATTGACGCCGCAAGTAATTAATATTTTAAGATAAATTAATTTTTTTTAGGAAAAAGAACGTTATTGAGAGTCAGTTAAATTTCTTTAAAAAATAAAATATAAGATTTATCGTACTTCAATAACTAATAAAAAAAAATTATATAGGATCTTCAATAATTATGTAGAATATGAGCTGAAATTGCTCGAAAAATAAGTTTATTACATCAACGAAACATCGTTGAAAGACCTTGCAGTAAGTTTATAAATTATTAAGGTTTTGAAATTTTAAATAATATTTTTTTTAAAAAAATGCATGATTACCGGTAACAATGCCAGTTAACAGTAAAATTAATGTTGTTTTCACAATTAATATGTTATTGAATGTGAATTAAAATATCTATGCAAATTTTTGTTTTACATTTAAATTAAAAATAAAATTGACAATTATAATAATATTAAAATTGCACACGTGTTAATTTTTTTTTATATACTGTATGTAGAATTAATCGTATCACCTTTACATTTTACAAATCTATACCCTTTAAAATAATAATTTTATCGAGTCTTAAAATATACCTTTTCTCAGAATCACCAGATAATCGTAATCAAAATTCAATAATGCACAAGTACTTTGTTTACTACAAATAAAATTTTAAGGTTTGCTCAGAAATGATATTTACCGATCCCATTTTGAATAAGGAAAAAAAGATAATAATATTCAACTCTTATACAATAACGTATTCAAAAAAAAAAAAATAACTAGGATAAGACTACTGCACTTGATAAAATGTAAATACCGAATCAATATTGAACTCCCCCCCCCCCTTCCTTATAGGTTAGGTTTTGTAAGGATATATTCAACTGGTTTTTTTTTAAAGGATAAAATCCAAAATAATCCAAAATTATTTTAAGACTAAAAAAGTTTCTTTAACTATGTACCGTAAAACTAATAAAATTATTTTACTTAAACTACTATACATGTATCTATCTTTTTCCCATTTATTTTCCATGTTTAAACACGTGATTGAGTGGAATTTGTGCGAATCACGGTGCTCATTTGGGTGCTCAAAAATGTTGTTGTAAAGAGTGAATAAATGCAGCAAATAATAAATTATTGCGCGAACGATTTTTACTAATATAAAATAGAAATAAAAAAAAATAAGTTAAAGAATCTTCCTTGCACATTCACGCAACTTATATCAACAAAATATAAACACTGCTGATTTTGTTGATTAACATAAAAAAATAAAATTCACACCTCTGTAAATTTTGCACCAATGAATGTGCAGCCTATTTTATATCTAATAAAATTTACCCTTTAACTCAAAAAAAAATGGAGCTATCAGCCAGACACTCAAGTCATTTTAATTATGATAAAGTCGAACTATCTATAAAATAATTTTATTAACTGTTTTTACAAAATAAGCCTACGATGTATTTAACGCAATAGCATATTATAAGTGTGTTGCGAGCAATAATAATAATTATTCTAGGTTCAATCATAATAACTTGGTAGTAGAAGTTTATGGCGGAATAATGACGACTGTAAATGGTAACATGGATGTTTCATTTAATACTTTATATTTTTCTAAAAATGACTTTTAATAATAAGTACTGTACCATTTATTTATTTTTTTTTTTAGACCAAGACAAGCAGTTATTAACTTCTCGCTACGAAGATTTGAAGTGGGTGGATGGTTTGCCATCGAAATTTCGATGCAACAGATGCGACAAAGCGTTGATCACTCATTTCATTTCAAATTGCGAACATATTTTCTGTTTGAGTTGCAAAAACATTTTAAGCGATGAGAATAAAAATCGTAAATGCCCACTTTGTCAGGAAGTTATACAAGAAATTGTTAAGTCACAATTTAATTATAGACATAATAATTATACTAAAATTATAATAATAATAAAAAAACATTTAGGATCGACATAACGATAAATTGGAGCAGAAGTTGTATGAAAAACCCATTTTTTGCGCCAATAGAAAATATGGCTGTACGACTGTCAATACTTTGAATGAATTAGCGGTACAGCATTTTAACATTTTTTTTTTGTCTTTTTTACCAATTTAACCTATTCTAGAATCTTGGGTTTTAAATAATATTGAGTTTTTTTTCCGTAGAGTCATCTGAAAGTATGTGATTACACAGAGGAGAAAGTTCTTCCGGCCATTTTTAAAGGGAAACGTGCCAGAGATGAGGTTGAATTTCAAAAGTTTTTTTTTTTTAAATACCGATTACCGGTATAACATTTTTTAATATATTTTTTTTTTTTAAAAAAAAATTAAGGTTTTGAAAGAAATGGACGAATTTAAGAAAAATTTTAAGAAATTATTTGCCGACGTAACTGCTGCCCAAGAAAAGTTATTGAAAATTGAAAGTCAGGAGAATGAAAATAAAAACAAATTTGACAAAAAAGTCGAGAAAATTAAAAAAATTGTTAGCCGAAGACTAGGAGAAATATCTGCAATTAAGAGTAATTCTGAGACTAGAATGGAAACGCTGGAAACCCAGCAAAAAGAGGTAAAAAAAAAACAAACAAATTATTAAAATTAAAAAATAATCGTAAAACTAAGAACCATAAGTAGATATTATTATTTTTTAAAAAAAAAAAAAAATAGAGTGAACAACAAAAAGGCATTGACTTGGGACTATTAGCAAACGAAATCACTATTTCTGCCGGTTCCAATAAAAACGATGTAAGAAGCAAACTCGCTCAATTGGAGAGCAGAATATTATTCATGAAATTAAAAGTAAGATTTCTGTTTTTGTTTTTTTTTTTTAATATTTTTAACCTAAAATTTTAATCAAATTGATTTATAAGTGAAATTTATTTCAATAAAATTTGGATAATAATAATAATAATAATGATATATTTTTTCAAAATTATTATCATTTTTGTTATTCCAGGCTCGTTCTACCAGTTTATTGGACGACTTATGGCAACGCGAAGCCGACTACGAGTGGCACATAACCGACATCAAAAAGAAATTGTTACGAGGGGCGATCGAATTAGAAAGCGAACCTTTCCAATTACCTTATTACTCCATGTCCGCCAAAGCTAAATTTCAATTAAACGCCGACGATAATTTCATCATGTCGCTGGGCTTAACGAGCGAAAAGGCCGCTTTCGAAATTCCTCCGGCCGTTTATTACATCTTAAAAAGCCAAAACGATTTCGACATCGTCATTCACTCATTTTACTCTCTCGGATCAGAAATTAACTTCAAGTCGGCTTATTTACGTCAAATCATGGAGAAAGCCAAAGCCAACGATCCCGAGTACAACATGAACGATTCGTTGAGACTTCAAATCCGCGTGGAACCGCCGGAGGTGGCGAAATCGGCCTACTCGTACGACGGAACTTTGTTATGGGCGATCGATAACTACGAAAAAAGAAAGAAAATGGAAGACGAAAATTATTTGGACGGCATTTTCACTCCGTATTTTTACACTTCGCCTCGCGGTCATCGCGTCCAAGCTCACATTTGTCTCAACGGAAACGGCAAATTCGAAGGAGTCGGACTCACTTTCAAAATTATGTTCCTGAACGGAAACCGTTCGAAGAAGGAATTCTTTCACAAGACCACCATCACAATCATCAACGCTTCCGAGCCTTCCGATTATTACACTAAAGCGGTGGAGAAAGATATTAAAGACAACGCGGTATACGCCGTAGATATCTGCAAATACGAAGAAATCCAGAGATTTACCGAGAGAGACACTCTGTTTTTTAAGATCAAAATTGTTTCGCTCGAGGAAAATGCGATCGAAGAAGAAGAAGAAATAATAGATGAAAGTAGTAGTAAGGCTAAGGAAAAAGATGAAGACGGTTTCGTAGGAGGGCAATTCCGCAGAGTAGGAGCCAGAGTAACGATGTTGACAAAATTTGGCAAAAAAGATCCAGCAAAAAAAGAAAAGGAAAAAGAAAAAGAGAAAGAAAAGGAAAAATCAAAAGAAAAAAGCAAAGAAAAGACTAAAGAAAAAGAAAAGAAATAATACTTAAATCTTCTTAATAATAATTTCTAAATAAAATTTCTGCTGATTGTATTGACAGCAGCAATGTTAACATTAAGGATAAATTTTAAATCATGTATGAGATAAATTGGCAAAAAATAAATATAAACTTATTTTTTAAAAGGATTTAAAAATAAATAATCAACTGTTGGGTTAAAATAGGAAGTTTTTAAAAAAAATTATAAGCAAGGATCAATAAAATTTTATGTAAACAAAATTGAATATTGAATTATATCGTTTGCTGTGCAGATAGCACTTATTGCTCCCATTTATAATAATGTGACCTTAATGTACTCGTACTTTATATCTACAGGGTGAGTACGATAAAAGGGAACCACACAAAATTGCCCATAAAATATTTATTTCTCAACCAAATCGAATGATTTTTTCCACATTTGTACTAAACATCCTAAC
>JAQGAZ010002567.1:0-16841 GCA_034692225.1 Polydesmus complanatus
AAAACAAATATTTTTATTTAAAAAAACGTGTTTTCTATACAAATTACATCTTGCGTTATTTCTGAGACACCCTATATAAATCGAATCAAGTGCCGAGCTTCGTCCTCCAAGCAGTTGAGGCAGGCGATTTCATAGCGCTTTTTAATGCCCAAACTTTCGTCCGCCACCATCGACTCGGCCGTTCTCTTATAATCTATGGCTCCATGCATCGTCCAACAAAATCGTTTAGGCAACGAGCAGTTTATCAATACAGGTTCCTCTTTCTCATTCTTATCTAAATAATGATAACAGCACCACGTGTAGATCTCGTTTTTCATTACCGCAGTTAACTTTAACAGTTGCTTTTTACAGGGTGCTGTTAATTCCAGAGCCAACGCGTTGTCTTTTACTCGCTCTTCAACCCCGGCTTTCCATTTGATGGCTACTAGTTCATGCATTACACCATCTATGATTTCTGCGAGTAGATTTAATATGTCGGGGCGATTCCATAACGCAGCTACTGTTTTAACCGCAGCTAGGTGTTGAAGCGACGGAGTTTGCAATACGAAATTGGGCATCTTTCTTCTAGAATCTTCAATAAACTATAATTTAAATTCTTATTATTTAACAATCACTTAACTATATTACCGTAAAAGTTTACGATTACTTGAGCAGTCCTAACCTATATGTGGAGATCCGAGATTCGCCGGCGTCCAGCGTACGATTTGTGAACTCAAATTAATCTTATCTGGTTAAATCTACAATGTAAATTACAGTTTAATTTAGATTTCTAGCTACATACTAGCTACATTTTATAATTAATCTATTAACATAATAAAAAATAAATTCATACCGTTGCTGCTTAAGAAATCAATCAAACTTTTGGCCATTCTTTTTCAAATTTAATACAGGGTTGTCTGCTCTAATTGGCCTCGAAATGTCCAGGCAAACTTAAAAACGCTTTAAACAACCTCTATGTGAAAAAAGAGCCCGGAACTTATCTCTTGCCTCATCCCGGTGAGTGCTAATCACGTGGTTAACGAACAACGTTGTCGCTCCGCGAGGGCCGCTCACAAATCTTGCCCCCAGGCAGATGGAAGTTTTAAAATGTAAAAACTTTGCGCAAATTAAGTTGCATTAACACTGTTAAAACTAAATTTGAAAATCTTAGGTTGTTTTTTATCTTTTCGAACTATTTCATTTCCAAACATTATTAATAAATTAACAAAATCAAATGAAATAAAAATTTAATTGGCGTTACTGTAACGTTTCTCTCTAATTTTATTAACGACAAAGTTTAATGTTCACTTTTTCAGAGGGACCAAAAAAAGACAATGCAGATAATCTAAAAAGAACAAAATTTCGAAAATTTATTGAAACGACATTAATTTTTCTGAAAAGGTTTTCTTCCGCTGAGACAGTGTTATAATAATTATTATGCAAATTAAACATGTGCAAAATTGACAAGTACTCATTTTTGCTATCGGGGTGAAATAAATGTGGCAAGCAATCAGAATTTTAAGTGTGCACTTGTCCCATCAATGTTTCAATCAATCTCTATAGAGGATATAAACGTTGATTAGTATACAAAATATTAAAAAAAATAAAATTCCAAAAAACACCTACAATTTTCCTTCTCTTAATTCTGTCTTCCATCACAATGTCTACGAGTTGACTGATACTTTCACTCCTCACTCGCTTCTCCACATCGTCTTTATCCTTCGCGCTGTTCAACGCAGCTGTCTCTTTCAATGTCATCAGCGTTGCGTCAGAGATGACACTCTCATCCAACAACCTATACCTTAATTTATCATTTTTATTATACAGTTCTACCATTTGATGCGCGGGAGTTTCTTCCAAAATGAGTATAATAAATTCTTTTCGGTTGGTTTTCAGTAATGCTTCTAAAAAGCCCTCGCACCCCGATTCACGTCACCGCTTAGAGAGCAAGTGAAGAAAACTATCAAATATGCCTGTGTCCGCAGCCATCTATCGCTATATTCATAATTATACTCTCGTCTTCTACCTTCGGGTATCAATTGAAACAACTGCCGAGCTTCACCTTCTAAGCAGTTGAGACAAGCTATTTCATAGCGTTTTTCGCTACTCAATCTCTCGTCTTTCACCATTAACTCGGCCGTTTTCGCGTAATCAATGGTTCCGTGCATCGTCCAAGAAAATCGTTTCGGCAACGCGCATTTTACGAATATAACTTCATCGTTCTCGTTGCTATCCACATAATGATAACAGCACCACGTGTGGATCTCCATTCCGAGCGGAATAATGAAACTCATCAGTTGCCGCTTACACGGTTCTGTTAGTTCCACAGCCATTGCCTTAGCCCACACTTTCACCAAAGGCACTGACCATTTCTTCGCAACTTCGTTGTAGAGCCCCTCTACTTGTTCCGCAATTTGTACCCGAATATCATCGTGATTCCATAACGCGGCGGCTGTTTTGACCGCAGCTAGGTGTTGAAGCGACGGGGTTTGTAACACAAAATTAGGCATTCTTCTTCTGATTTAATAAACTATAAATTAATAAGTTATTATTATTACGTAATCATTTAATTATAATATTACCCGGTGCCCGTAGCAGTTTATAACTTCAGCAATCTTACTGGTCTACCTGTATGTATAGAGATTCGTGTGCCCGATTTGTGTAAGTCACGTTAATCTTCACAGGTTAAATCTAAAACATTAATTACATTTTAATCTATGCTTGTTACCAGCTATATCTTATAGTCCACCAATTAACATAAACAATAAATACATACCTTTAATTATTCTTGAGAAATCAAATCAAACTTTTGGCTTCCGTTGAAAGTTTGCCTAAAAATGTAATGCAGGTTGTCTGCTGTAATTGGCTTCGAAATATCCAGGCAAACTCACGCTCATGAGAGCGATCTCACTATGTAAAAGATTGAAAAATGGCTCATCGCTTGTCTCTTCCCGGTGAGCACTTTGTATCATCGCGGCTAATAACAGTGTTGTCGCTTTGCGAGAGCCCCTCACTCTCATTATTGTTAAGCCGCCTTTCCACGGCCTGTGGATTGACAAGCTCTAAGTGAGACTTATCAATCCACAGGCCGTGGAAACGTGATGGACAGTTTTTCAATGCACGTGGTGTATTAACGGTGTGTATATTTATTGTTTATGTTAATTGGTTGACTATAAATAATAGAGTGTTTGCGCAGCACCATTTCTTATCCTCTTTTTGCTTAACTCCACTTCTTATGTCGTCATCTCCGGTGGATAAGCTTTTTATTGCCGGTTAAGATAAGCTTTCTGTTCTTACTTACAGAAATAAGCAGGGCCAATCATAATGCTTCCTCTTATAGGAAGGAGGGGCCATAGAAACATTTCTAAAATTTTGTTGGCATCCATCTTGAATTTGAATTAGCGGTGAAAAGAGAGCTGCATGTGGTTTTTTTTTTGTTGTTTTTTTTTACCAATTTATTAATTTACCAAATTATTTCAAAATTTATAATTATTATGAGTGGCAAAAAATCCCGGTTTCGGCTGACAGAGGATGAAAAAATCATAGTATTGAGCCATTTTTTTTACATTATCTGTGAAGACATTGAAACAAAAGAAGAAGACATTTGGAAAAAATTGCATACCATACTTATTCATGATAACCCAGTGTAAGTAGTTGTTATTGTGATTCAATGATATGTAATTAAAAAATAAATCTCTTATTTAAAAGGCGATTTCAAACATGTTCTTTTCAAAATTTGCGGAAAAATGTATTGCACCAAGTGAGTTTATTCAAAACTTATGACTCATCTGAAGCTACTGAGAGTGGCAAAGAAAGACTGCAAACGCCGTGGGGAGAAATCATGAAAAATATTATGACTGTGTGGGGTAATTATGAAAATATTGTTGAAATTGAAAGTGCCCAGAAGAGTGTACTTGGTAAGAGAAAAGTTAATGTGACCAAAAATGAGGTAGACACGGCCAAAAACATCAGAAATGCTGCATTAGGATGTAAGTTTTAATGAATTATTACTAGATATTAAATAATGAAGTTAATGCTGTTTGTATACAATTTAGATTTAACTCTTGATAACACTTTGGAACTTGAATTGGATGATGATCCTGCACTAGATGAAACGATTGAAGAAGGAGTGGAGACTACAATGTTTCAAGAAGAAAGTACAGACCTTGCAACTGTAAATGAGTTTAAGAGAACCCAAACTCAACCAGCCACAAAATCACGGAAAAAAAAAAATGGTGATGACTTTATGATGAAATATTTCATAGATGTGAAAGAGAGAGAGATAAAAGAAGCTCAAGAAAAGCGCCAACATGAAGAAAAAATAGCAACTGAGAAGATGGCTTTGGAGATGAAGAGCTTAGAATTTAAAATGAAACAATTTGAAGAGGAGCAAAAGGATAAACAACTTGAAAGACAGAGACAGCTTGAAAAAGATAGACGAGAAAGAGAAGATTATTTGGCCAAAAAAGAAGAGGAACAGCTAGAAAGAAAAATGCAGCGAGAGGAACGTTTAATGCAAACCAAAACAATGCAGGCTACCACCTCCCTTCTGAATTCGTTGGTTCAATCAGGTATTTTTAAAAAGTATGTATTTATATTCTTAAATTTAAACTTGGTAACCTAAACTTTTAAAAATTATTATGTACTGCAGATCTAATGAGTAACCTACTGGAAAAATAGAGAAGAAAGTGCAATAAAGGAATATATACAGCCACTGCCAAATATTTTTAGTCATAACCGTTTTGATACCAAAGAAAATCAATAATTTTAATTAGTTCTGTAAGTTTTATAATTGTTTCTGCATAATGATGTTGTTGACTGCTGTGAGATTATAGGAAAAGAAAGATGAAAGTAAGCAAGTATTGAAAACACAAATTTTAAAATAAATTTTTAACACACTCAACAATACATTTAACGCACTAAAAAAGACGATTGAAAACGTTTAAAACGCGTGTTCAAATGTGAATTAATCTAAGTATTAACATTAAATTCAAGTAATGAAAGAAATAACAAACCTTTTTAATCGTTTTTACAAACATTTAAAACGCATTTTAAAAAAGATTAAAAACATTCGTTCTTTTTTTTCATTACTTGAATTGAATGATAAAACTTAGATTACTTCACGTTTGAACAAGCGTTTAAAACGTTTTCAAACAATTTTAATTGTCTTTTTTAATGCGTTAAATGTATTGCTGATTGTAGCAAGCACAAATTATAATGTAATAATTAATGTTTTAGATTTAACCTGAGAAGATTAATTTGAGTAATTGCACAAATCGTACGCTGGACGCCGGCGAACCTCGGATCCACATATTATATAGGGTTAGGACTGCTCAAGTAATCGTATACTTTTACGGTAATAATAGTTAAGTGATACACTCGTCAATGTAAATAATGTGAATTTATAGATACTAGAAAAAAGATGCCTAACTTCGTGCTACAAATTCCGTCGCTTCAACACCTAGCTGCGGTTAAAACAGCGGCTGTGTTATGGAATCGCCCTGATATATTGAATCTACTCGCAGAAAAAACAGATGGTGTAATGGATAAATTAGCAGCTATCAAATGGAAAGCCGGGGTTGTAGAGCGAGTGAAAGGCAAGGCGTTGGCTCTGGAGTTAACAGCACCCTGTAAAAAGCAAGTGTTAAAGTTCATTGCGAGAATGAAAAACGAGATCTTCTCGTGGTGCTGTTATCACTATTTAGATAAGACTGAGAAAGAGGAATTTGTATTGTTAAACTGCTCGTTGCCTAAACGATTTTGTTGGACGATGCATGGAACCATAGATTATAAGAGAACAGCCGAGTCGATAGTGACGGACGAAAGCTTGGTCATTGAAAAGCGCTATGAAATCGCCTGCCAAAACTGCTTAGAGGACGAAGCTCGGCACTTGATTCGATTTATACCAGAAGAGCGCCGACTGGAGTTTATGAATAGGACCATCGAGTTTGGTGGAATAGGGCGCCAACATTTTGTAGTTTTCTTCACTTGCACTCTGCTGGGGGATGCGGATCGGTTCAATATCGCCTTCCAAAAAGTACTTTCGCGAGGTATTTCAATGAATTATATTCTATTCGGATGGACACTACTTACTAGTATTCGAGGAGCGAGCGAATATTTCTTAAAGAAATTGAACCAGGAAGAAAGAGAGGTGATTTTTGGAAGCAACGCGAGCCGGGCGTTTGGTAAATGTCTCAAGTCGCCTCTATGCAATGTGTTGTTTTATTTGTCGCTGATGAATGCGGAGCACCGGGAACGTACGTTTCGAGAGCACACGGCCGATATACTCGTTCGTTTGTTGAATTGGCCCATGCAATCCTTGTTTATGGAAGCGGCGAAGTGTGGCTGGCCTTGTATGGCGCACCCTGATTATGAAAAGGTGTTATGCGAAATCGCTCATAAAATCAGTTGTGGGCGTCAAGATTATGACTATTCCCAGTTGTTTCTGCAGTGTTGGTCGATGACTGCGGATGATGTTCAACGACGTCTTCTTGATAACGAGGGCTTTTTAGAAACTTTACTTAAAACCAACCAAAAAGAAATTATTATACTGATTTTGGAAGAAGCTCCTGCGCATCTAACATTAGAACTGTATAATAAAAATAATAAGATGTTGGACGAGAGCTTCATTTCTGACGCAGAGTTGATGAAATGGAAAGAAACAGCTGAGTTGAAAAGCTCAAACGACCGAGGAAATAAAAGGAAAAGATTGAGGAGTGAAAATATCAGTCAACTCGTAGACATTGCCATGGAAGAAAGAAGAGCGAAGAGAAGAACCTTGTAGGATGTATTTGCTAGTAATAATTGTTTGTTCTCATAATAAACATTTGGCCGAATTTGTCTGCTGGTTTACCTGAATTATTACACTTTTGGTAAGAAAATTTAATGTGTTTTCAATAAATATTCGAATATTTTGCATAAACTTAGTTCTTTTCATCATTTAGCATCATTTTATTTCAAAACAATAATTGTTATTAAAAGTTATTATCAAAATCAAAAAAAAAAAATTACAATGTTTTAAGAAACTCCAATTAACCCAAGATTTATGAGCGGCCCTCGCAGAGCGACAACACTGTTCATAAATCACGTGACACGCACTCACAATTGGAAGAGATCGATAATTGCCGTGAGCGATTTGCTGCCTTTTTTTCAAAGTGAGATTACTCGGACCACGTGCTTTGAAAAACTGTGTTAGCTCGTTTACCTGTACCGGTACATGTGTATACTGGTATTTCAAGAATTTGGAATGGTAATTACACTATCACTGTTTATGTTAATTGGTTGAAACAAGATGAACAGCTAATAGTGAGGTAGTATAGCCTAACTAGTAAAAAAATAGATTAAAGTTGATGTAATTAGTTCCTAATACTGTAATTATTATTATTGTAGATTAAATCTTGGAAGACCACGTGTTCCGAGGTAAACTTTTCGGGAAAATATCTTGAGGTAATTTTCGTTAATAGACTCTCTGGATCATAATAATAATTCTAACTACCTGGTATGTTGTAAGGCCTATTATCTCATTTTAGACCGAGCGCAATACGATGCATTTCGTGCTAGAAACTCCGTCGCTTCAGCATCTAGCTGGAGTGAAAATAGTGGCTGCTTTATGGAATCAACGTGATATTCTCAATCAAATCGCGCGAACAGGTAATCCTTCGTATCTCGACAGCGACGGAATTGAAAGCGCAACGGAATGGAGGACGATCGAAAAGCGGTTGAAAATCAAAATCTGGGCTGTTTCCCTACCCAAATCACTGGTGACGGCCATCGCTTGAATGACGCTTTCGAAGCGCGAGGTGACGTTGCGTGCAAACGACAATGCGTTAGTGTGCGGCGATCGAGCGCTGTGCGAGGTTTGGTTCGCAAAATTAAGCCGACGAGAAAAAAAGCAAGTTTTAGAAGTTTGGCCGATGCAAGAACATAGCTTTTACTATTTTCGCGCTTCCAACCTGTTGTATTATTGGTCGCTGATGAATGAAGCGCAACGAGGACGCATGTTTCGAGAGCGTACGGGCGATGTACTGCTAGGTTTGTTACGTTGGCCCATCAAATCCTTGTTCCTGGAAACGGTGCAGCGTGGATGGAGCTACATGAACGATTACATCTGCAGCGACGTGTTGCATGAAATCGCTCGTCGAATCGCGTGCGGTTTCCAAGATTGCTATTATTGCCAGTTGTTTTGGGAGTTTTGGCGCTTTGACTATGTGGATAATGATAAATTGTTACTATGTTATATTTTCTGGTTGAAGAAGCGCAAAACGATGCATTTCGTGCTACAAACTCCGTCGCTTCAACATCTAGCCGCGGTGAAAATAGTTGCTCATTTGTGGAATCAACCGGACATTTTAACTCTAATTACGCAATCCCGGTTTAATGGTTTACCGTCTTTCAAACTAAGAGAAGATGAGGATATATTGAACGCGATCGAAAATCAAGTAAAAAGCAAGGTCTCAGCTCTTCCATTACCTCACCCGTGTCGAACCCAACTCTTACATTTGCTTAAACCCCTGGCAAATGAGATCGTCGATTGGTGTCGTTATCATAAGGATGGGTGTTGTAATGATGTTCAATGCTCGTTACTGGGACAACTGTGTTGGACGATGCACGGAACTATCGATTACGAGAAAACGGCCCAGTTAATGGTGAAAGACGAGAGAGTGGACGTTGGAAGACGCTATGAAGTCGCTTGCCTCAACTGTTTGAAGGACGAAGCTCGGCAGTTGTTTCATAGGATGGGTGAAGGACGTAAACGGAGCTATATTGCGTGGATATTGTTTGTGCCATTTTTGAAGTTGATAGCTTATTTTACTCGCACCTTCAACGGTGATTGGGTGGATCATGCGAACAAGTTCTTTCCGGATAAATCGTTAATCAATAGATGTCTGTTCGATATCATACTAGTTGGAAGTACTCGAGCGACGTGCCAGTATTTCTTTGAGAAGTTGAACCAGCGAGAAAAAGAGCAGGTTTTAGGAGAATTCAACCTGCAACAATTCGTTTCTAAACAGCCTCAGGCATGCAGCTTGGTGTACTTTCTGTCGTGGATGAACGAAGAGCAACAGGAACGTGTGTTTCGAGAGTGTAATAGCTGGGTGCTATTGAGTTTGTTAGGTTGGCCGACGCAATCTTTGTTCATGGAAACGGCGAAGCGTGGCTGGCGGTTTATGAGCCAGGCAGATTGCGTAGTTGTGTTGCAAAGTATCGTTTTGAAAATCTGCCAAGAGTTTCGGGATTTTGATTATTGCCAGTTGTTTTGGGAGTGTTGGCGGTTGAGTCCGGCTGAGTGTAAACGAAGTTATTTAGACGATGCTCAGTTTTCGGAATACTTATTATCCACAAAACGAGAAGAATTCATTAAACTAGTTCTGAATGAAGGGTCTATGCTTTTTATAAAGTATTTGGTCGATCACGATGGAAGGGACCGCAAAGTGTTGCTGGATGAGAGTGTAATTTGTGACGCGGCGTTGATGGAATGTAAAGAGACAGCTGCATTGAACAGCTCTGAAGACCCAGATAATGTGGAGAAGCGATTGAGGAACCAAAATGTTAGTCAACTCGTAGACCTTGTGATGGAAAGACGAATGGAGAGGCGTTAGATGGTTTAATTGGAACTAGTAAAGAAGAATTTATTTAACTTTTTTTTTTTAACGAAGCGCCTGCGCATCAGATATAAAAATTTACTTAATAAATACCATGAATTCAGTCAAGTGTTTTTGAACCAGAGCTCCATTTCGGACGCGGAGCTTTAAATTAAGCTTAAAACTTGTGTCAAAAAAATTATATGTTTACATTCGAATGTGAATGCAGCACAACTCATTGGAGAAAGGGACCCGGGGTGTCGTCCTGTAGTTGTGCTGCAATTATTCGCAATTTCGATTCCAAACATCGGTTAATTATCGATATGTCAACAAGCGATACCTTCAACGTTTTTCTCTATGAGTACGAATACTATCGGCGATAATCGATTAGCGTGCGCTGGCCTAGTTACTTTTATTATTTTATCGTCTGCTTAAGCAATAATTCAATAATAATTATTATAAAACTCAAAACTTTTTAGGATTTATAATACTTAATTATTTTATTACTTATCGTTTAATAATATCAGCCTGATAGGAGGGATATTAAACGAGGAAGAAGTGATGTTGGATAGGAGAAACGCCAAAATAATGTAAACAACGATGACATACCAAGTCTTGGCCATTCGATTCTAGATTAGATCAGCTGTGAGTTCATCTGGTTATTTCAATGGGCTATTAAACAATGAAATATGATTTAATATAAATATTATTGTAACTAGTAATAATCTTAATATTCTTTAATTTAGCTCACAGTCACCGTATAGACATAAGCTACGTCATTGGAAGAGTAAAATACTATGTAGGACGTACCCAAGTTTCCACTCCAATTAAGCAACTTCTGGGGATTGTAATAGGTTAATTTTAGATATTTGACTATGTGGATAATGATAAATTGTAACTATGTTAGATTTTCTGATTGAAGAAGCGCAAAATGATGTATTTCGTGTTACAAACTCCGTCGCTTCAACATCTAGCCGCGGTGAAAATAGTTGCTCATTTGTGGAATCAACCGGACGTTTTAACTCAAATTACGCAATCCCGGTTTAAAGGTTTTCCGCCTTTCATACTAAGAGAAGATGAGCTGACATGGAACGCGATCGAAGATCAAGTAAAAAGCAAAATTTTGGCTCTTCCAATACCTGAACCGTGTGTAACCCAACTCTCACATTTGCTTAAACCTCTGGCGAATGAGATCGTCGATTGGTGTCGTTATCATAATGATGGCTGTAGTGATGTTCAATACTTAGACAACTGGTTACTTCGACAACTGTGTTGGACGATGCACGGAACCATTGATTACGGGAAAACGGCCGAGTTAATGGTGAAAGACGAGAGGTTGAGTGTTGAAAAACGCTATGAAGTAGCTTGCCTCAACTGTTTGGAGGACGAAGCTCGGGAGTTGTTTCAAAGAATACGAAGATGGAGCTATATTACGAGGGAATTCTATCAGCCAAATTTGAATTTGATAGCTTTTTTTTCTCGCACCTTCAACGGTGATTTGGTGGAACATGTGAACTGGTTCTTGCCGGGTAAATCGTCAATCAATATACAACCTGGAAGTACTCGAGCGACGTGCCAGTATTTCTTTGAGAAATTGAACCAGCGAGAAAAAGAGCAGGTTTTAGGAGAAAATAACATACGAAGATTCATTTTTAAACAGCCTCCCGCATGCAGCTTGCTCTATTTTCTGTCACGGATGAACGAAGAGCAACAGGAACGTGTGTTTCGAGAGTGTAATAGCTGGGTGCTATTGAGTTTGTTAGGTTGGCCGACGCAATCCTTGTTCTTGGAAACGGCGAAGCGTGGCTGGCGGTTTATGAGCCAGCCAGAGTGCGCCGTTGTGTTGAAAAGTATCGTTTCGAAAATCTGCGAAGGGTTTCGGGATTTTGATTATTGCCAGTTGTTTTGGGAGTGTTGGCGGTTGAGTCCGGCTGAGTGTAAACAGTTTTATTTAGACGATGTTTTGTACTCCGATAACTTATTATACACCAAACGAGAAGAATTCATTAAATTAATTCTGAATGAAGGGGGTTTGCCTTTTATAAAGTATTTGGTCGATGGAAGGGACCGCAAAGTGTTGCTGGATGAGAGTGTAATTTCCGACGCAGCGTTGATGGAATGTAAAGAGACAGCTGCGTTGAACAGCTCCAAAGACCCAGAGAATGTGGAGAAGCGATTGAGGAGCCAAAATGTTAGTCAACTCGTAGACCTTGCGATGGAAAGACGAATGGAGAGAAGAGGATGTTAGCTGTAGTAGTTCCCAAGTTGGTGATTATTTTAGAACTACGTCTGTATAATGATTGTGCACTACATATAAATCGTCCTATCATATTTTAGTTCCAGTCACTTAAACTTACTATTAAAGCGATTGTAGTTTGGAGTGAACGAGGTGTTCATTGATCCGAATCCCGAAAATAATAATTATTTTTTTTTACGGCGTTATAAATATTATAATATATCCGGCACACAACGTCAACTCCTACGGCCGTCGCTTCTCAAAAGCATTAAAGTTACCACAGAGCTTGCAGTGATTGCGCACTTTTAAGGGGTCAACGTAATTTTCTTTTATTAAAAACAAGTGAGACTTATTGCGTTCAATTGGATTTGTTAATCTAACCACATTACTAATAAAGGTTATCAAAAAAAAACTTAGCTACAAATATTTAAATTTATTTAATCTATCCCGCAAATTCCAAAAAATTATATTGGTAATAAAAAATACAAATAAATAAAAAATGTTTTTTAACTACTCGTATATACAAAATTTTTGTATTTTGCTATTTTAATTCATTCACTTAAAAAAAAAATTTAATAAATCACAAAAATTAAAAGTAATGCAATAAAAAAAATATTTCTTGATCGGAATTGTAACCAGCCATCTCCAGTTTGCTATTCTCTTTGATGTACGTTCCCTCATGTGTGAACGGGCCTCGCAGAGCGACAACAGTGCCTTAGATCACGTGATAGTTATGCATTCCGAAGGAAGAGACAAGCGATGAGCGCTGCGCTTGGCTTTTACATACAGAGATCGTTCGAATCAGCTGCTAGATTTCCTGGACATTTCGAGTGGAGAATATAAAAACGGACTAATTTTGCTTTTTCTCGAGTATCGATGATAAAATAGTCTCGGTGGAAATTGTTTAACAGGTTGTATTCATAGATTAACGTTATTATATAATTATTATCCTGTTGATTAACTCATAATAATTGTTATAGATAAACCTTTTGAACTAGGAGTATTTAAGGGAAAGTACGGTCTCTTCCGTCCCAAGGACTACATTATCTCTTGACTTTCGGGGATAAATACATAACCGTAAGATTTTATTGTCTCTCTAAATAACGATAATTATTTCTTAATGTTTTTTTTTTTTTTAGCTTATTATACGATGCGTTTCGTGCTGCAGACTCCGTCCCTCCAACATTTAGCCGGAGTGAAAATAGTAGCTGCATGTTCGTGTATTTGGGATTTCTATTGACTTGTCATTGGGTAGTCTATTCCAGGGTATGTTATTGAGTTTATCTATATAATAGGTAAGCGTTTACCATTTAAATAAATCATTACAAACGGTAATAATTTACCATATTTTATTCTTGAGAAATGTAAACATTTGTGACTGAAAAGCTCTCCTTTGGTAAGATCGATCCAGGCAAACTCACAGCTGATTGCGGCGATCTCCCCATGTAAAAGCCAAGCAAAGCGTTCATCGCTTGTCCAAAGCGGGGTTCACCACCGCTGGAGTAAAGGCATTCGCTATCAGATAAAAGCTGTTTTCTAGTACCGAATAAAATGTAATAAAGTGAAATAAAGTAATACATTTTTTTTTTTAAAAAATACAAAAATAAAAACAATAAGAATTATTTAAACGTCCTTCGAATTTTTAAGTTAGTACTTCTATTAGTTTATTTAAATATTAATGCTCGAATAGAGGTAGCTTCCCGTATCAAAATAATGATAAAAGCTGTTTTCTAGTACATTGGTACCGGCACCGAATAAAATGTAGTAAAGTGCCAAAAAAATATAAAAATAAAAACAATAGAAATTATTTACACATCATTAGATTTTTGAATCTGTGCTATTATTAGTTTATTAAATATTAAAATGCACAAAATTTACAAAAAAAATTGAAAATTATTAAAAAAAAAAATAATAATAATTAAAAAAAAATTTACCACTAATTATCTATTTCTTAGTATTAAAAATCATAAATAAATGATTAAAATGATTATTGTTAGTTCCTTGTCATTACGTTCTAAAACCTTCCATCAGCTAAAGCATAGGTTTAAACGGTACGGAAGACGGAGGATTTCATGACATAATTTAATAACTTTTCAATTTTTTTTAATTTATAAACAAATTAAGTTTAACATTAATTAGAAATGCGAAATTTTAAATTTCAACTAAATTACCATTTCTATAATAATTGCTCTAAATCAGCAAAAACATCGGAAGCTTTTTCGGTGGAGCCTTCCATCAGCTCTTTTTGAGCCGCTGCGGTACCGGCCACGAGTCCAGCTGGTCCGGTCGCGAATCCCGCTGGTCCTGTCGCGACTCCCGCTGGTCTGGTCGCGACTCCCGCTGGTCCGGTCGCGACTCCCGCTGGTCCAGTTGCGACTCCCGCTGGTCCGGTTGCGACTCCCGCTGGTCCGGTCGCGACTCCCGCTGGTCCGGTCACGACTCCCGCTGGTCCGGTCACGACTCTCGCTGGTCCGGTCACGACTTCTGCTGGTCCGGTCACGACTCCCGATGGTCCAGTCGCGACTCCCGCTGGTCTTTTTAATTGATCTTTTTAATTGTCCTTATTTTCAGAAAACATTGAGAAAACCACTGACTTTTAAGGGAATTGTTTTCATTCAGGGAAAAAATAAACGAGGACGTTCGATCAGTTCAATTTCATTACAATTCCTTTGTTATTTTAATCCAAGAGTAAACTTTGTAACGGGTTGTTCGGTCAAGAGGTAGCGAGCGTGGAGCAATCGCTGCGTTGGCCAAGGGAACCGTACAATAATTGAATTCAGACCCTATTCTGGCTATGCGAGTCGCAAACTTATTAGCGGGCACACCGGTAGCGTTTGGGTTAATCTTGCGATCTCCCCGACAGCTTGCCTATGGCTTTCGCTTAAGTAGTACGATCGTTGAAATCTTCGAGCGAAGACTTGTTGGCTTTGGCGGCGGTCCTTTAGCAATCCCAGGTTACGAGAAATCTAGCGAAGACTTTCTCTCCTGAGAAAGTAAGAAATCGACCAGGCAAAATTGGATTTTAACTGACTGTGATCTGAATGGATCACTCCTCAAAGTCAGACTGATTTTATTTGATAAATACATGAGTTTATATACAATTCGAAAATTAAACTTTTGGACTTAATTAATTACAATGATTTCAAGAATTTCGCAACTAATTAGTATTCAGTTAATTCTATTGGGTAAAATCAATCTTTCATTTTTCTCTTTCGAGAGAAAAGGTCATTTCATTTTCCTTGATCGATAAAAGTAATTTATTCACTTTTTCCGATGGCGGAAATTTAATTTATTTAATTTTAATTCTACGTGTGAGTCCGCGGTTGGCTCGTTATCGCATTAACATAAATTCTACTAAAGTTAATTTAACTAAGCTTATTTACATACGCAATCGCGAACCGCGTGTCTTACGTGTATTTTGCTACATCCCCCCTCGAGCTGGGTTTACCAGTGATAAATAAGAGAAATAGAGTGAGATGCGCGGGTCTCGATCCTGGTCCAGTCCTCGGCTTCTTCGTGATGTCCTGATGGAGCACACTTCTGCTCGGGTCCTTAGGAATCCAAGATTGGAAGGTGATTGGTTCGGGTTCGTTACCTTGTCCGATTTACTGAGGATGTATCAGACATGGGTGTTATAGAGTTCCCGAAGTTAGTAACTTAAAATGTTTAATTAAAATTCTAAAAAGCTTCCTCTTCTTGATTAACTTGTCAACGAGAAAAGAAGGAAGTGATAAAACATTTGTTAGTTTTGGGAGTCTGCTCTGATTGAGGCGTCAGTCTCTCATTTGCTGAGTCAGGCTGTCGTATATGTTGGTTGGTCTCCTCTCTCGCTGAGGTAGAGTTCTTTGTGAGAGCTCATTCCTCTGAGTAGGAGGATTCTCGCCTTTTCGTGGCCCGCCTCGCCCTCGAGGTACCGTCACTGTAGGTGTTGGTTGATCCTGGGTCGGTGTTTGTGATACCGGGTCCATTAGATCGTTTGCTGTTGTTGGAGCACTCGTTGTGGGTCTCAGGTTTTGTAACTTGAATGGCGTAACGTCAGAAACGTGATAGCGTCCAAGAGTTCGCAGAGTGTTCGGGTCGATAAGTAATAATGTGGTAGGAGATAAGATCTCTTTCACTTCATATGGGCCCTCTCGCTTTGGTGCGAGTTTCTTCGTGAAACCTTCATCCGCCTTTGAAATGGGATGAGTGTCCAAGAGTACGAGATCGCCAACTTCATAGGTTGGAGCAATTCTGCGTTTCTCGTTGTACAACTCCGCCTGTCGTTCTTTGACCTTCTGGACAGTCTTACGACTTGCTTCCAGATTGGCTTGGAACTTGTCGAACCACTCGTGAAGTGTGGACGGCATTCCAGAAATTCTGGGTGGCACGACGTCATAGCTGACGGCGGCGACATCTCTCAGAGATCTACCGAACATAAGATATGCCGGTGTAAAGCCAGTGGTACTGTTAACGGCATTGTTGATGGCGAAGGCTGTAGCAGCTAAGTGGTTAAACCATTGGTTGTGCTGGTTTTTCACTGCGATCGCAATGATCGTCTTTAACTCCCGATGAGTACGTTCCACAGGGTTGCTCTGTGGATGGTAGTACGGCGTGAAGGTCTGGTTGAGACCGAGAATTTTGCAGATGTCTCTAACAAGGTTAGAGGCGAACTGCACACCGTTGTCCATTAATAACATCTTCGGAAGACCGTACCGGAAGAAGATTCGTTCTACTAATTGCTGGGCAATTTTCAACGAAATAACCGAACGCAGAGGGATCAACTCCACAAACCGAGTTGAAACATCTTGAACTGAGAGAATATGGGTATATCCCCTCGAGCTCGGTAACGGACCAACAAGGTCTAGGGCTAATGTCTCCCACCGGTCAGGTGTGAAAGTGGGTGTCATCTTGCCGGAAGGTTTTTGATTGCTTGCCTTGTACTTTTGACAGGCTTCGCAAGTTGCTACGTACTCGGATATATCGGCTTTCATGGTTGGCCAATAGAAATGCTCACGAGCTTTGTAGATGGTGTTGGCTACGCCTCTATGTCCAGCTGTTGGTGC
>JAQGAZ010002568.1:0-16833 GCA_034692225.1 Polydesmus complanatus
AAAAATAAAATAAAAAAAATAAAAAAAAAAAAAAAAAAAAAAAAAAAAAAACAATTTTCTTTAAAAATATTCTAATTAAAAATCACCCTGTACATGTATTTTAAATTCGGGATCAAATATTTGTTATTAACTACATTTAATTTAATTTAATTTTTTTTTTTTTTTGGATATGTTAAAAATGTATTCTTATTATTATTTTTTTTTTTTTCTTGAGAAAAAAATAAAAGGTTTTATCTTTTTAAATTTTTTACGCATATTTTGATGAAATACGATGTTCGAGAAAGTAATAATAATAATAATAATAACTCGAAACCGATATTAAAATCATCATTTCCTTTCTAAACTTTATTTTCACTCGAAAACAATTTTATTCAAATCTTCAAATTTCTTTCTTCGCAATTTAAAACCATTATTATTATTATTTAAAGAATTTCATTACAAAAATATTCATTTTTCGCTTCTCACATCATCGATCGATCATGTTTTGTTTTCGCTTACTCATCGTTTTAAAAACAATTCAACTTCTAATGGCAAGTAAGTTTCAATTAAAATATTTTTTTTAAAAAAAAGTATTAAAAGTAATGTTATTTTTAATAATTAATTTCTTAATCAAAAGCCGAAAGAGGTCGAGATTGCGATAGACAAGACTTCGGTTTCGGCAGCGTGGTTTGCGCTTGCAATTCCACTTTCTGCGACGAAATCGGAGAACTGCGCCGCATTCCGCACGACCAATACGCCGTCTACACCAGCTCCAAAGACGGACTCAGGTTCAATCTCGAACTCTTCTACTTCGGAGAAAACGGTATATTTAACTCCCCCATTAATAATAATAATAATTACGTCAACAAATTTTAAATAAATTAAATACAATAAGGAACGACGGAAGAGCGTATTCCCAGCTGTCGTTTGGACCGCAACTCCACGTTCCAAACGTTATTCGGCTTCGGCGGTTCCTTCACCGACTCCGCCGGAATCAACATCAACAGCTTAAGCGCCGGAGCCAAAGACAAACTTCTTCGAGCTTACTTCGCAGCTTCCGGTAAAATTAAAAATTATTCTTTCATCCCCACACATTTGTGTTTACCTCTAAATGATTTTGCACCAGGCATCGAGTATTCGTTCGGCAGAGTACCGATAGGAGGAGCCGACTTCTCCACCAGGTCCTACACCTACGACGACGTGCAGGAAGAAGACTTCACCCTCAAGTACTTCCGCTTGGCTCCCGAAGATTTTCAGGACAAGATTTCCATCATCCACGACTCGCAGAAAGTGTCGGCCCGCAACATTAAGTTAATAGCTACGCCTTGGACCGCCCCGGGTTGGATGAAGCAGCCCAACACCAGAACAACAACGGGAGGCAGGGGCAAGCTGAAAGGGAAGCCCGGGGGCCCTTACTATCAGGCGTGGGCCAAATATATAGTGAGGTAGGTGTGCTCACGCGTCCCACTTATATAGAGGTGTACACGATTTTTTTTTTCTGTTTAAGGTTCTTCAGCGAGTACGAGCGCCGCAACCTCACCTTTTGGGGTATGACGGCTCAAAACGAACCCTTCTTTTCCAAAATGGCCACTTCCACTCACATCAAAAGCGACAGCATGGAGTTTAGCACCGAGAACCTCCGCCAGTTCATCGCCAAGGACTTGGGTCCAGCCATGTGGGACCACGGATACGGTAACGTGCGCATCATGGCTTTCGACGACGTTCTTCTTTTCTTGCCCTTCTACCGCGACGAGCTGTTGGTGAACTCGGAAGAGGAAGACTACATTTCCGGCATAGCTTTCCATTGGTACACCAACATGTTCACTCATCCGAAAATCTTAGACGAAACTAGGAAATATTACCCCAAGAAATTCCTCTTGTCTACGGAAGCCAGCGAAGGCGCTTGGACCAATTTGAGGGACGAAAAGGTCAAACTGGGCAGGTAACTTAAACGCACATTTACGAAACCTCTGAAAGGACATTATATTTTTCGAACCATTTAGTTGGGAAAGAGGAGAGAACTACGGCCATGACATCATTCAGGTATCCATTGACATAAAGAGTGTCAATTTCTTACCTTTGAAAAGCACGCAAGAAATGGACACTCTTAAATTTTTTTTTTGTCTATTTTACTTATTTCCATATTCATTAAGGCCCTAAATTAGCTTTAATTAACTAGGTGCAATTTTTTTTTAGGATTTACTCAACGGCGTTTCCGGTTGGGTCGATTGGAATTTAGCCCTGGATTTCAACGGTGGGCCGAATCACGCGGAGAATTGGGCCGACAGTCCCATCATCGTCGATCCTCACAGCGACATTTTCTATAAACAACCCATGTTTTACGTCATCGGACATTTCAGGTATCTCCCCGCTCTCATTTTAATTAATTTTATTATTATTTTTTTAATTAAAAAAAAAAAATAGCAAGTTTTTGCCACCCGATTCGGTGGTTTTAAAATTACATTGCACTTGCGAAGACAGTTTGTTGGATATTTTATGCGCCTCCAACCCAGAGAAATACACCACCATCATCGTTTTAAACCGGTAAGCATAGCCTCATAATATTACCAATCCCATTATAATATCAATTTTTAAATCGTTTCATAGATCGGATGACATCAAAAGAGCGATTTTGTTAGACGAAGACAGTCGGCCGATCGAAGCCATTATACCGCCGAGATCCATACAAACCTACGTATGGTGGCACGCCATAGAAAAATAATCCATTAACATACTTTTAGAATATAACGTTATTCTTTTTATTTCGTACAGTTATATCCTACTTTTTTTCTACCCTCAATAAATAAAATTTACATTTACATCCAAAATCATTTGAATAAAACCTCGGCGATGAAATTAATAATAATTAATATCGACATTATAATTTTATGGAAATGTAATTCCAATTAAAAAAAAAACCCTTTATAAAGGTGAAATATAGCACTTCTTTTTTCAACAGCATGTGAATTACAGATTATCCTTATTTGAATCCCGCCGACATTATTTATTATTTTTTTTATTGATATCGAGCTTTAAAACGCAGTAGCATTATTCACAATATACACGTAATAATAATATTATACTGATCTGGTATTTTCCAAACTTAACAAAAACAACGCCCTTGAGATGTCGTATTCCACCGTCTGTGTAAACAAAAAGACAAAAGTTGCAATATTTTTTATTTTCATCTAATGCGTCAGTGACATTAACCCACGTATTTTAATACAGTATAATCAACACTCACTCTTTCCACGTCGTCAGCTACGATTTGCGTTGTGGAATAATAACGATCAATACGAGAGAAATTTTTTCAAGTTTTAAATTTCTATGCAGTTCGAATGAAAACTCAAATCATCTTAAAACGTATCTTCTTATTCTGCCTGATGTCATCTATAATCGCTTTCATCTCATTCTTCGCCCTCACTACCATTCATCGTGACCGCGAGTTTCCTCATCTGTTGGAATTATTTACTAGGCGAACTAATCCGTGCAACGCGTCGTTGAACATTAGTCCACCTAGTCCGACCCTCGATTTGGCTCAGTTCTTCAAGTACCATCCGTTCCGAAACCCGCGCGTATTAGGCAACATTTCCGATTTCAAAATGTTACTCGATTGCGACGTTTGCGACGGGGAAGAGCGCGTCGATCTGCTATTCGTCATCGGTTCCAAACCCTCCCACCGTCTCCTACGTGACGTATTCCGCCAATTCTTGACTAGCGATAGCCCCGACGTAGTTTTCAAAACCATCTTCACGTTCGGTCAGCCGCGGGATGAGCTGGAGCGGCTCCACTTGGAGGAGGAAAGCGCGCACCACGAAGATATCGTGAAAGGCAATTTTATCGACTCTTACCATAACGTTACGTTGCGCGATCTAATGGGCATACGTTGGGCGTGGCAAAAGTGTCCGCAAACTCGTTACATCGTGCGCATGGACGACGATATCGCCTTCGATATCCATACTCTGCTGGAGGTGCTAAATCGGTGTTGTTCGCACTTGATAACCTTCATCGGCTGTCAACTCATTTATATCGATAATCCCGTACGTCGAGATACGCGGTACGCCATTTCTCCCGAAGAGTTTAACGGCACGGTGTTTGACACGCATTGCAACGGTTGGTTGTACGTCATCACGCCCTCCATGGCGTATCATTTGGACGGAGTGGTGGAGCGGGTGCGAATGTTTTGGTTGAACGACGCTTACATCACCGGCAGCCTGGTCAAAGAGTTGGGATTGAATCACGTGTTTCTCGATTTAGGAGCGGCGGAAAGCAGCGAGCAACTGACGGAAATGTTGGCCAGTGTGAATCAGACTTATTCGTTCGCTCCGACTAACGCTGACGTCACTACGAGCCGCCAGCTGTTTCAATTCTACGCCCACCACGGTCGAAATAAAACATGGCACCATCTCCCCAAATGAGCTAGATGTTATTCGCAGCTACATTTAAGGTTTTAAAATTATTGTTGTTGAAATAGAATTGAATATTTATTAAAAAAACGTCTTTTAAAAGAAAAATTAAAGCCTATATAAATTTTAAATTAAGTGAAAATTAATTACTACGAAGAAGGGAGGAGGAGTATACGAGTAGAGATGAGCGAGCTCCACGTCTGACGTCAGCCATACAAAAACAAAACCTTCTGCGTTTTAATTAGCGACATGTAAATATTCAAAAAAACAAAACATTTAAAACAACAACAACAGATTCGTACGTGGTTTTAACTATGTCAAATAATACATATTTTTCCCCCCTGTTGATAAAATGTAGGCTACCGTATACTGTACTCGTAGTAAATAACAGATGGTTCACGCCCACACACACACTGAGGCTGAGTCTTCCTATTTGTATTAAAACGCACCAGCAAAACAAGGCTAGTAGTATCAGTCGTCGACTCATCGCTCTCAATGTTTTTTTTATTTATTTATTATTAATATAACGAGCGAAAAAAAATATTTATTTAATTATTTTATTATTGCTCTACATTTAATCTAGCGAATGAAGACTCGAAACATCGTAAAACGTTATCTTCTTCTACTGTCTGACGTTATCGATAGTCGCTTTAATCATCATCACCACCATCCACCATTAGAATTATTGTTTCCTCAACTCTTATAATTGTTTAATACGCGAACTAACGATAGTCCGATACAATTTAACGGGGCTCGGTGTACGAGACCCAGTGCAGCGGATGGCAGTACGTCATCACGCCCTCCATGGACGGACGGAGCGCGGCGCAGTGGGTGAAAATGATTTAGATAAATGAGGTTTACATTACCGGAAGTCTGGTTAAAGAGAATCGCGTGTTTCTCGATGTACGATCGACCGAGAAAATAGAAGAAATGGCGCAGGTGTTAAGCCAGTGGTAATCGGACTTACTCGTTCGGTCCGACGGCGGCTAACGTCCCGTTCAGTCAGTTGTTCCAATTCTACGCTGACCGCAGTCGAAATTAAAGTTGGTTATCTATCAGAAAATCAGGGATGTTCATCATCATCATCGTCGTCGTCAGCAGCAGCATCCCTCTCATTCTCATCATTCTGCCCGATGATGTAACGTTCGTAAAAATCGAGCGCACGATCCGCGTAAGACTCGGGAAACGCCGGCTGCGATTGGCACGCGGGACAAACGAGACGTATTTTCAACCAATCGCTTAAGCATTTGACGTGATACACGTGTTTACAGGGTGTCCGACAGCCTCGGTCGATTATATTTTGATAGCAAATGGGACAAATTAACTCTATTTCTATCTCTTCCTCTGTCGGTTTCAGCTCGTTGATGAACCACTTGATTCTCATTTTCTTCCGCTCACGCTTATAATAGTCACTCAAGTGCGCGGCTAAATAACTCAAATAATCCGAACCAACTTCGAGAGGAATAATCCAATACATTTCGTAATACAACACCCAACAATTGGATATGACGATAAAGACGACGAATAAAATCTCTATCGCAACTTGAAACCGCGCGAAATATCGTAAATGCAATTTGGTTAAGAGCGAAAACGGGCGGATCCAGCCCAATTCCAGCAGTTTTAAGCTGAATTTAACCAGTATATGCGCGGCGCAGAGTAAACTATTAATGGAAAAGTAAGAAAAATGTTTAAAAGCCAGCAAAATGTAGACGTAAAACGCGGAAGAGAGCAGCGAAGTAGCGTAAAAGCCGAGAATCACTTTCGGTTGCCAAACTCCCGCTCTCGCCCTCATGCACTTGACCAAATCGTCGGCAAAAACGGTAGAAATAAATATTAAAAAATGGAAGTAATTTCTGCAGAATATTAGCCCTCGCGTTTCCGGCTCAGCGACGGTGATTTTATCTTCTAATATAAAAAGAAAGAGCAATACTGAGTAAGAAAGAACGTCGTCGTCGTTACTGGGTCTGAAATTGAGATATCTGTAGCTGACTGTCCATAACTTAATGAGACCGGCGCTCAATAAGCTGATCAGCCCTAAAACCCGAAATCCCGTGCTTAAACCTCGGGTGAAGATCCAAGAGGGAGAAGAATAATTTTCCAGCAGCCGAATTAGCCATAAAAAAATTACGATTTTGGCCATTTTGCCTTCGCCGCATAGTACGAGGAATCTAACGTAACGCGTTTTGACGAACACCAACTCGCGCAAGTACATCCGGTTAAACTGATGACTTTTCAAGGTGTAAATAAAGAGGGAGATGATGGCCACGCAGTTAGAGATGACGTCGATGAAGCGTATTCCCGAAGCGAGGTAAGGCAGAAGGATGCAAGAGGAGAAGAAGAAGCTGTTTGTGGATATAGGGAAGATGAGGAAGAACATAAGAGCGCTTATAAGTAAAACGAATGAGCGGATGAGAAGAGTGTGGTTCGTGAATGTAGAGTAGTCGTAGTTGTTGTCGATGTAGTAGCGGATGAAAAGTAAGCCTACGCTGATTAAGCATCGGTACACCACTAGCAGGCTTTTAGTGGAGCAGGTAAAGAGAAAACAAAAGCCTGCGAAATTTATCAAGATTTTTTTTGTGTTTTTGAGATCGAATGAAAAACATTTTTGATAACTTACAGAGAAATAAGAATAAGACTTTCCAACATTCTAGAAATGTGTGGAAATGTGTTCGGTTGGCCAGATTAAGAATGACGTCGAAGAAGGAGGCGGTGGAATGATGGAAAAGCTCATCGAAGACGTAGATGATGGGCAGTCTGGTTAGGACATCCAGCGAACCTAACGCCCAACCCCGAACAAAAATAAAAAGGCTAATTATGATTTTATTAAATTGAAAGTTAATGTATCAGTAGACTACTACAAGATGATTGACTACCAAAATAATTATAAACAATAATATTAAAAAAAAAAAACTGACGTAAAAATGTGGTGTATTTAAATTGTATTGTTTTAACCCAGAAAACAAAATCAACATTTTTTTTTTACTGATAAAAATTTATTTTTTTTTATCTCAAAAAAAAATAAAAAAAAATTCCACATTATTTATTTATTTTTTTTAAATTGTTTTAAATTATTATTATTTTTTTTAAATTGTTTTACATAAATCGTAATTTACTGCATTTAATTATTTTTAAAATGTTAAACGTTACCTTCAAAAATCAACATTGTTCTCTGACTTCCAACTTTTTTAATGTCAGCGCTAATCAAACTTTTAATTTGAAATGCATTATTAAAAGTTGTTTGAGAAATATAAAATGTTTTAAAAAAATAAATAAATAAGAGTAGAAAAAGCTGTAAAACCTTACTTGGCAAAACCACTCACGAAGCTCTCTTTCAATTGCTTATTATCAATAAAAAATATCTCTAATTATCAGGAAATAGCAATGCTATCAACAATTTCCTAAAAGTGTAATCTCAAAAACAATTTTTTTCCCCCTTTTAATATCTAATCTCAATGACGCAATAATAGTTTTTCCGGAATTATTGCTTCCATTATTATCATTGCATTCCGTTTTTCAAAACTCATTCAAAAGATTTTTTTTTTTGTCACACATAATTTGGTATTTTCCTTAATTTATTGGGAAATTCAAATAAAAAAAAAATGGGCGCTGAAAAAGTTGCAATAATTATTGGTTTAACCCTCAAAACATTTCCCAATGGGGGGAAGCTCTCATTTTGCGTCAACGTCATAGTAATAATTAGCTGCAACCTCAACAGCGCTTTTTCTATGTCTGTGTTACGAGTGTTTCATGTTAAACGGTTTTATGCAATTCCTTATCAAAAATTATCGATCGGAAATTGCCTCGTCCTTGTCCTTGCATTCCCATCCACAACATTCCCTTCCACACCCCACATTTGCTTAAACAGCAAAATACTTTTAAACAGCGTTTTATTTTTAATCCAGCTACCCAAATAAAAATGTGTTCCTACGCTCGGATTTTGTGTTTCTTCTTGTTCAACTTCCAAGAAATGAGCGCGGGCGACGAACAACAAAAGTGTGAAAATCCGATCGGAAATGTCATCAGCGTCGACAACGAGTTAAGTGAGTGGAAAATAGATCAAAACTATGTGCATCTGCGAGTAAAAAGCGTTCGAAACACGGTCGGTAATTATACTTCTATGCTGAACTTTTTACCGGTAAATTTGAAACTGTCGACTGATTTCTTCACCGAAATCGAAATTATTAATTCGTCGGGGTGGACGACGGAAGAATGCGTGCAGTTAAAGTGGATTGAAGGAGAGTTTCAAGTTGAAGAAGAGAAAACCATTTCAGCCATCAATTGGCCGCCGACGTATTTTTCTAGAAATAATAATTACGGATTCAAATTGGATTTTTCGATAAAGAACGACAACAATGATTGTACGGTAGGAGTGGTTCGTTATAACGGCGCTTGTCTTCACCGAGCTATTTCACGTTTCAAACAGCGCGTCGAGTATAATAATAGTTCAATAATTCTTAATGTTTCACACTGCGTCCACTCCATTCGAACCATTGATTTAGCGCCGAATAATGTATTCGTAAACGCGCCGATTAATTACGAATGGTTATTAAATCGCTTTTTTTCCGATTCTCTATCGAAATATAACGCCACGGTCGATAGCTTCCGGTTGAAACACCCCTTGTTTACTTTCGAAAAATTTAATTTGAAAGGTTTTGCCCAACTGAAAACCAAATCTCTAGATTTTTCAAACAACTTCATCGGATATATAGGCCTATACGAAGACGATTTTCCACACTTCCCGTCGCTTCAATTTTTAAATTTGGAAAATTGCCATTTATATTTAATCGAAGTTGCTGCGTTCCGAAACGTGCCTAATTTATCTCGGCTTAAGTTAAGCGGGAATAGAATGCTGAGGTTAACGAATAGATTACACCTTATACTGAGAAGAGCTGTCAAAGAATGTTTTTTATTTCTTCACTCGTTCTCGAATAATTATTACGATTCGTCTAAAAATGAATACGATTTCGTTACGTATTGGTTGGAAAAGTCAATTAATTCAACTCAAAATTTATTAGATATTTCGAACATTACTACAGTAGTCGATGATTACGATGACCATCCTAATTTGCTCAACCTAGAATTATTTAATTTTAGCCATTCCGACACAACTTCTTTTAGCGATTATATTTTGCCGATAAAATGTCCGAATATTAAACACTTATATTTATCCGAATCTCCTAAAGCGGCTCGAAATATTTTCTCATTTAATTTTCCGCTTTTGACTACCTTAGACTTGAGTAATAATAATTTATCTTATGCGTCCGAATACGATTCCATATTCGGCTCTCATTTCCCCAACTTAACAGTTTTGGATTTGTCCGGAAATAACTTCGATCGGTTGATCGAAATCAATTTAAACAATAATTATTATACGCCGTCATTTTGGCTAAATTTAACCGGAAATCACATAACGAGCTGGAACGAAAGTAAAATACACGTCCTGAACGGCACGAATGTTACCATCGATTTGTCAAATAATGCAATTTCGATTATTAATTCGGCCGTGTTGAGCGACTTGTCTACCGCCAAACGTATGTACTTAAATAATAACCCTTTCGATTGCACGCAATGTCTCGTAGAATCGTTTTACAACTATTTGAGAAGACAAAATCAAATCTTTGAACAATATAAATGCGCTTTTCCCCTTTGGACCAAAGGTTTATTAATCACTACCTTAAACATCGATCCCGAATATTGTGCAGAAAATTATTTCAATTATTTATCGAAGGTAGTTGTTCCCGTCGCCATTGTCATAACTTTCGCTATTGTCGTAATTGCGTTGTTAATCAAATACAAATGGTACGTGAAATTTTTTTGTTATCTCCTGCGCAACCAAATTCTATCGATGAGATATCGCAAATATGTGAATGAAGACGAAGGATCGACCTTCGACGCCTTCGTGTGCTATTCTAACGCGGACTCTGATTGGGTGGTCAACCAACTCGTCTCTAACATCGAACAGGAAGAGTCTAAACTCCACCTGTGTATTCACGATAGAGACTTCTTGGCCGGTGGAGCCATCATCAACAACATCATCCAGTGCATAGACATAAGTAGAAAAACAATATGCTTGATCTCCAAGAGGTTCGCCGCCAGTCAGTGGTGTCAGTGGGAGCTCCACATGGCCCATCATAAGCTGTTCGAAGATGGAAACGACGTGCTGATCCTCGTCTTATTAGAAGACCTGGAGAGTGAACAGGTCCCGCGCACTCTGCAACGACTCATGCGCACTAGAACCTACCTCGTGTGGCCGGACCCTAACAACGAACCCGCGTGTAAGCTGTTCTGGGCCAGGCTGAAACAGAGCATATCGCCGTGCAATTGCCTTCAATCACGAGGACAGTTCTTTATCGAAGGTTGATTTGATTGCTCTACATTTTACACTTACACCGCAATGCTTTATTCTAATAATTATTAGCACGCAATGATTGGTACTTCTATATATTATAAGGTATGTGCATATAAATAAAATATAACGATGTACTTAATTAATCAGGTATTCGCCGGATATAACCGAAAATTAGTTAATGCGTTCATAATGTTAAACTAGATATTTGTATTAAGGTATACAGTACTAATTTTTTTCAATTGTATAAAATTAGAATTCATAATTAATCGCAACTACTGTAATTTAAATTCATAAATTACTTTAGATATCAAAATAATAATTATTGATTGTTACTGCTCAATATTTGCGATTATAATTTCGATTTTATACCTAAAATAATGCGCAGCTTCTTTTAACAATTTGATTGACTTTTGAATGTATTTCCACGTGAGAAAAATCAATTTCGAAGGCGACTGAGAGACGCATTGTTGTTCCCCGCACGCAATTTGTATAACGCGCATTGTCTAAACCCGTTCAATAAATCAATTTCACTGTAGCAACAGACAGGGGTAGCCTACCTTTATTGATTTCCTCACACAATTACGACATACTATTGTTATAATATGGACGTCAATGTTATTTCCAAGGTGACAGACGACTTTCATCGATTCGCAAACTGTAAACGTCCGAGCGTATACAAAGCGCACTCGGTTAAAAAGGTTCATTAAAAGCGAGCGCGCTTTTAACGCCAAATCGATATTGTAAATCGATTCGCCCACATCATCATCATCACTCGGCTACTAATCATTTTCCCATTCAAAGCGCTGGCAGAAAGATGTCGAAGAGAACGCTGTACGAAGCTCTCAGTCCGGTGCTCACCGTCTTCAACCTGTACGGAATGAACTGGTGGGAGGCGAAGAGGAGCCGAATGAAGAGGATGACGGTGGCTGTTTATCTGATTTACTACTCCTCCTGGCTATACAATAACAGCCGAGTGTTTCACCAAAACAATTTTAAACAACAAGGAATTTTAATCGGCATGCACGAATTCTCGGATCAATACGTGGTTAGCGTAAACAGCGCCAGCTACGTAGCCTGTCTTCTCAAATGGAGAGAGATGAAAGAGCTGGTCCAGCTGACGAAGCGCTGCCGCATCGCTTCTCCTCGTCAATTCCGAAGAGTGAAATGGTTCTCTCTGCTGCTCATTTCTTTCCCTTGGATCGTCGCTCTGCTGCAGTACATCCACCACGTCTTTTTATTTTTCCAGGCTGAGAATTATTATAAACCCGAATTTATTACGTTCATGCTGATCTATTGGTTCCAACCCATCGTATTCAGTCCCTGGTTCTTTCTGGTCACCTTCGGCCTCTACATCTGCGCCACCGCCTACTATATTAAAATGACTTTCGAAGATCTTTTATTACGAGTTGAAGGAAGTAAATCTCCGGTGAGAAGAGTCAAACTGATTCGGCGCCTCCTGTCCACCTACCGTCGATTGAACGCAGTGACCACTTCGATTAACGCTACCGGCGCTTTTTCCACGTACCTAATGACGGCAATTTTACCGGTTTTGAATTCGATTTCCATCAACGAAACGGACTATGAATTTCATTCCCTCGGACTAGCAAACTTAGTTGTACTTCGTCCGAAACATTTGATGCAAGTTCAATTGGTGCTCATTACCGTGGCCTATATAACTACGGCGTCTTACGTCAATCAAATGGTGAAATACTCTTAGGAGGTGAGTTCATTAAGCCCCTAATTTAATCAGACCTAATTTATCGCAGGTGTCCTCAATAGCCCGGGTCTTAGCCGAGTCAATTCTTAAAAACGACAATTGGATGTCAATTGATCCTTTGCTGCGCACACATCTCCTCAATGTAAATACGCCTAATGCTGCAATAACATTGTTTTTTTGTTTTTTTTTTAAATAATATTAAAATAAACAACTGTAGGCGGAGATGGAGCACGTTGCCCAAGTGAGGTACTTGAGCATGGAAGACAGCCCACTCACCATCTTTACAAACGTCGTTGATAATGAAAGTTTATTCTCGGTAGAAATTCTAAATTTAATTAAAAACCTTTCCACTAATTATTTAAAGTATTTTTTTTATAATAGTTGTTGGCGGATACGGTAAACAACTCTATCTATTTAAGCGGGATACTTTTGTCCGAATATGCCAGCATGAAGCCTGAATCGAATGACAATTTGACAACGTTTGAGGATTGGAATTCCAACGATTTTTAATTAACTTCAACTAGAGTTTAAGCACCATCCTTTAATCACAACATTTAACACTTTCTTCAAATGTAATTTTTAAAGAAAATGTTATGGACACAACATAGCATACGACAGTTGTAGGCCCAGCAGCCCAAAATTATAAATTCGCAAATTTAAAAATAAAACCACAGCATATGACTTTATAACTAATTTAATTAATCGAACAAAATTAATTAATTTTTAAGGACAGTACTGAAGTGAATACATGTACAATGTACTACTATTTTAAATGTTAACTTTCGATGAAGAACTGTCCTTCCAGTTGAAGACAATTGCACTGTCCTATGCTCCGTTTCAGCCTGGCCCAGAACAGCTTACACGCGGGTTCATTGTTGGGGTCAGGCCAAACGAGGTAGGTCCTGGTGCGCATGAGTCGTTGCAGGGTGCGCGGTACTCGTTCACCCTCCAGGTCTTCCAATAGGATCAAGATAAGAACGTCGTTTCCATCTTCGAACAGCTTATGATGGGCCATGTGGAGCTCCCACTGACACCACTGACTGGCGGCGAACCTCTTGGAGATCAAACATATTGTTTTCCTACTTATGTCTATGCACTGGATGATGTTGTTGATGATGACTCCACCGGCCAAGAAGTCTCTATCGTGAATGCACAAGTGAAGTTTAGGCTCTTCCCGTTCGAGGTGAGGGATGAGTTGGTTGACCACCCAATCCGAGTCTGCATTTGAGTAACACACGAACGCGTCGAAAGTCAATCGCTCATCTCCATTCGCATTTCGCTGTCCACGTCGAACAAATATTTGATTACGAAGAAGGTAAAAGAAAAAACGTATATACCACTTGTATTTGATGAACAACATAATTGAGACAATAGCAATAGTTATGACGATAGAAATGGGAAGGACAATGTTAATCGAATAGTTAAAAGCATTTACGTGAATCACTTGTGATGAACATAAATCATTATTCATAGTTAAGTTGGTGATAAATAATCCCCTTTTTTCAATGGGAAAAGCGCATTTATAATTTGTAATTTGGTTTTGCAGCAAATACTCGTAAAAGGGATCCACCACACATTCTCTACAATCGAATTCATTATCATTCAAATACAGCTGTTTTGGAACAGAAAAATCTTCTAACATAACTGAATTTATCGATGAAATTTTGTTGCCCGATAAATCTATCGTAAAATTTATTAAATTTTTATTTTCCGTATTTATTATTAATATTTTACTTTCGTTCCAATCCAAAATTCGATTATTACTTAAATTTAGAAAAAACGATGTTCTATAATAATTATTATCGTTCGTTAAATTTAATTCCGGCATATGATTTAATCTATTTCCGGATAAATTCAGCACTGTTAAATTAGGAAATAAGCTGAGAAATGCCACCAAATCTTCTTCACTTTTGTTTAAATTATTCGCTCGTAGCCATTGAAAAACTTGCTCAACTACATCGATACTATCGGATAAATACAATTCTTCTATATTAGAGGTAGATGGGTAACTTCTTTCAACAAGTACACTAACATTTTTAACTTTTACATTATTCATATTTAAAATTTTCAAGTTTTGAAAAAACATAAATATAAGCATGATATTTGATGATGCAGTATTAATTATCGTGTTACTAATATCTAAATATTTTAAATCCGTTAATGTTGCAAGCCTACTTATGTTTAATAAACTAACTGCCACCAAGTCACCATAACGATCCCTCCCATCGTTTGAATTAAGGTCGAGATGTTCAAGTTTTGTTAAAAATTTCATACTTATAGGTAAAATCGATAATTGGTTTTTGCCTAAATTTAAATGCAATAAATTAGGCATACGGCGAAAACCAACATTTTCGAGTGTTCGTAAACGACAATTGTTTAAATTTAAAGTGGTTAGTGATGGAAAATCCGGAAAATCTCCTTCACCAATCTCTTCTAATTCACTATTTGAAAGATCCAATGTTTTTAAGTTTAATTTTGCAAACACTTCCAAATGTAAAGTAGCGAGGGAAATCACAACGTCGCAACGTAAGGAAAGTCTGTCAGCAGTTGCATTGCGTTTGAATAAAAACGATTCACCGTAATATTTAAAAAAATTACCGATCATTATCGGAATGTAAGCTTTTATATCTAATTGCATATGACCTAAATAACGAACTGTTTCTTTCCGGCGAACGCATTCATTAACGGCTGAATTGAAATCTTTGCTTCGATATAAATGAGAAATTACTCGCTGAACACAATCTCCGTCAAATATAACGTAACCTCCGTTGGAATTGATTTGAAAATCGAGCTTAAACTCAAACCCTGGCCGGCTAGAGCTTTTGCAACTGAGTTGACCACGTGCACTTGGTAAAGCCACACAACTGTCTCCGAAAATAGTGTTAGTATCTATTGCACCTTGAAAATTGATCGTTTCTCTAGCAGAAAACGTTGTGAAAATAAATGAATAATTATTCGAAATATTGGTAGCACTGAAAAAGATAGCTTTATCACTTTTCACTTGAACATGAAGTTGATTTTTTTCTAATGTCCATTCACTCGGCCATGTAATGTCATCTACGAGTTCTCCTTCGTCGAGTCTTCCACACGTTTTGTTCGCGTTTATTTCTCCAAAGAGAAAAAAAAACAACATCCACAACAACAGCATGGTCAACATTTAATCCTTTTCAAACAATCATCAAACTCGTTGTGCGTGACTGGTATAAATAAAACGAAAAACAGGAACAAACCACTTCCTGTTATTCAAAAGAAAATTGATAAGAATCACACCACATCCTCTTATAATTACAATAACAATTTTGCTACTGTATTAGTTCCTTCCTTCCTTAGAATTATTTTTCTTATTCTAAAAATAAATTTATTCAAAGTTCAATTATTTCATTAACGTTGCTAGCGTTAAATTAAAAAAAAAAAAATGTTTGCAGTATGTAGGCTACACAGTAGAAGTGCGAGCTACAGTTAACTCAACACTCATTATGGGATAATATGCGTTTTTTTCATGTATCTAATGGCGACAATTTTACCGGTTTAAACCGACTATGAATTTCATTACCTCGGACTAGCAAACTTAGTTATACTTCGCCCGAAACATTTGATTCAAGTTCAACTGGTGGTCATTATCGTGGTCTATATAACTACGGCGTCTTACGTCAATCAAATAATGAAATACTCTTAGCCTTAAGAGGTGAATACATTTAATCAGACCTAATTTATCGCAGGTGTCCTCAATAGCCAGGGTCTTAGCTGAGTCAATTCTTAAGAACGACAATTGGATGGCAATTGATTCTTTGCTGCGCACACATCTCCTCAATGTAAATACGCCTAATGCTGCAATAACATTGTTTTTTTGTTTTTTTTTTAAATAATATTAAAATAAACAACTGTAGGCGGAGATGGAGCACGTTGCCCAAGTGAGGTACTTGAGCATGGAAGACAGCCCACTCACCATCTTTACCAACGTCGTTGATAATGAAAGTTTATTCTCGGTAGAAATTCTAAATTTAATTAAAAACCTTTCGACTAATTATCTAAAGTATTTTTTTTATAATACTGTAGTTGTTGGCGGATACGGTAAACAACTCTATCTATTTAAACGGGATACTTTTGTCCGAATATGCCAGTATAAAGCCTTGGATCGAATGACAATTTGACAACGTTTGAAGATTGGAATTCCAACGATTTTTAATTAAGTTCAACTGGAGTTTAAGCACCATCCTTTAATCACAAAATTTAACACCTTTGTAAAATGTAATTTTTAAATAAAATGTTATGGACACAACATAGCATACGGCAGTTGTAGGCATCAAAAAAAAAAAAAGGGGGTGTGTAGCAAAGTTACACGCGAGAAAAGTTATACTTTTTATTTTATTTTATTCTTTTTT
>JAQGAZ010002569.1:0-16832 GCA_034692225.1 Polydesmus complanatus
GCTCAGTTTTGGCGCCCCAAGAGTTGGCGCCTGATGCGGCCGCATCACTGCATCACCCCACGCCACGGCCCTGATTAAAACAAAAAGACGCAAAGCGAATCAAATCCGATATTTTCGCAATGCTTCTTATTCTCGGTTTGCGCGAACATTTCGTTTGAAATTGCCCAAATTGCGGGCTGGCTTATCGCGCACTGGCGAATTCCCTCCATTTTTTAAATCAACTCAGTCGAGAGGACCCAACTCACTCGTAAATCGGAATAAATTTTCGACAATAAAAATCAAAATTAATGCGAGTTTGGTAGCAATTTGCATCAATAACATTGATAACCTCCCGATCAACCAACCAACGTACCCATATATTAAATTGAAGCCACCACCATTATTTCGTCGGTATCTAATCTCGAAGGAGACGTTATAGTTGACTATTTCATACAGTGAGATAACGATTCGTTTAATTGCTTACACAGCAACAACAAGAAGAGATAAGAAAACACTCGACTGGTGTTTTCCGCTTTATCGTTCCTCAGCATCTCCGCTAACGAGTTTACATAATTAACGTTAATCTATATTTATTGCTTGTTCGTTTGCTTTTTTTTTTTTTATCTCCGGAATCCAAACATTGTTAGTTTGATTCGCTTTGTTTATTTGCCAATACTATTTGCACGTACATGTACATGCCGGAGCCTTCAATAACGCGTTCTCTGAAGATGATGAAGGTGATTCGCGCGTTACACAAAAACAATCTCATAATCGCGTTAAATAAATTCGCGTTATACATACGGCGATATCGACTAGCATAATAATCATTCCCCTCGCCCCACCTATCACGCTAATAATAACCGACTCAATGCCAAAAACCAATACGTTTTCAATGCAATCTGCCAAAAAAAAAAATAATAATAATAATAATAAAATTATCAGCTCTTACATTATTTTAGCGTTGTTGGCGCGCATGCGTCATCTAATTACTCCCTCGCGCTATTTTTCGATTTCAAAATAATTTTTATCTCGATAAACCTAAAGTACGTAAGCAGATTGTGGGCGGTGGTGGGAGGATAAACTGTAAACGTCACCCACTTTTGTGATTCACCTTAATGTTCTCCCCTCTCATCATCCCTCCCTCCCTCCCTCCACTCATTCCCATCATATTTCGCTCTTCATTTGCGCATCATGGGACATCCATATAGGAAAAGCAATTTGCGTGAGAATTAATCATAAAGCAAGTCGAGCACGTTTCACGCTAGTGTCATACCGGTGATTAATTTGGTTTATTAGTTTTAATTAACTTAATTAGAAGCAATCAGCCATGTTGCCGGCAGACGTTTTCGTTTATTCAAAAATATACATACGCCTATATTATATTATAATATAGCGGTGTATATATAATATATACCCCCTACCTTTTTACACACGGTAGGGTTAGAGGGGGGGGGGGGGGGGAAGAGTATCGAGGGAGATGGCGAATCATCTCTTGGAAATTATCTATGCTCGACTTTTAAGCAAAATATGTCAAACGTTTCCGAAATTTTATAAATAATTCACATCGCAATTATTTCCACCTTATTTCTCGTCGACGCTCAACCGAGCTCTGTACATACTGTAGGTAGCGGGGGGGAGGAGGAAAAAACTCTCTCATTAATTAACAACACAATAGATTTTTCACAGCAACTTAGCGAAAAATGTTTATGATCGAGTGAATTGCTGATTATGGCGTTAAATAATAAAGAAACGTGTTAAATATCGTTATGCAACAAAACGTCACTTTGAGGAAGAGAAGAATAAAAATAATTTAAAGATTTCAATTAAATATACTGTACATTACTTGCTTTTATCAATTTTTTGGCTGTTGGCTATATTAAAAATTAATATCCATAATCAAATTCATTTCAAAGCCATTTTTACCATTCAATTTTTCGCCTTCAATAAAATTTATAGTTCCAAACCGAATTTCTAATTCCATTAACAACGACGCCAACGTAAGCTGAAGTTGAGTTTTTTAAAATAAATTATAAGTTCCTACCATTCCCAAAACTACTGTACCCATTTAACATCATTTCCCCCTCATACAATTTCGCGCGTTTATTAAATTAAAAAAATATGTATTATGATTTGTTTATATTAGAAAGATTAAACACGTGTTCCATTATTATTCTAATTAGTAAAAGAGTGAGCACGCGTCACCGGAAAAAACCAATGACCGTGTCGGAAGCGCCCCTCCCATTCCTCCATTCATCCTCGCCGAAGAGTAATACGAACGGGGAGTCGCTAATTTCCAATCAAGTTTGCAGGGAGAGAGAGAGACGCATTAAAGTTGTCACAAAAATAACTAATAAACGACAACAAAATACCGACGCCAACGCCGCACGTAGCTCCAAAAACCTTTTCAATGAGCTTACTAAATACAACCGAATGAAATAAAAATAATAAGAATACATAAAATATACTTTTCTCTCTCTCTCTCTCGATCTCAATGAACAAAAATATTTATAGCGCAAAAATTCACGAATGCGCGAACGAGCTCTGCACGTGCGGAAATATTGCGGACGTAAATTTCGATCATGTACTTGTAATTTGGTAAAAGGGATTTCCACAGCTAAGAGAAATAAATACACATCAAGATCCCGTATGATGCCATATATGCTGAATATAATGGCACAATTGCCGACGTTAAGATTAGAATGTACACCCTATACCTCCCCTCCCCCCGCCTTAGATAAGTGGTAAGACAAGGGGCGCGTGATGGAGAAATGCACATCGGGAGAATTATATATCGAAGGGAACCCCGTCTCTCCCCTTCCCACCCTCCATTTTGTGTACAAGAGGATTTACTATCAATAAATCATCGGTGGAAAACGGGGATTTTGTGTAAAGTAAACCTCGATCGATGCTTTCGTTCAGGTGTGTATGGAAACAAAGCTTAAGGTGGCTCTGACATTGATGTTCACTAAGCCCCCCGACGCGGATCCCACGTAATCACACCTCCAACTTTTAAAAACATAAACGGAGGAAGCATTTACCCCACACAAGTGATCATCAAATAATTTTTAGGTAATGGATTTGGATGAGCGAGGGACGCTAACAACTCACTCGCAAACACAACACACACACCTCCGGCGCGACTATCGATTGGCTCAACGGAACAAGGAGGCACACCTACCTTAGCGTGGCTCCGGAAACCGGAAAATAGCTAAATCGCATCGTTTATTATAGAGAAGATGGAATAAAAATTAGGCCGATAAAAACAAGAATTTTTCTTACGGCTATTTGACTAAGATGATTTAATTAGCGAGAAATAAGAAAAAAAAAAATTGTAATTAAATTTCACGAATTTCTCAAATTGATGAGCTTTGATTTGTTGTAGGTTATTTTCTTATGTCATTGAACTTAGTTACCCGTGCTAGCATTTTGAATATAGAAAAAAATGTCAGTGAGCCCACCAAAAAAAAAACAAGTTTTCTTGTTTATTTAATTAAAGTCGTTTTATAGGTTAAATATTTTTATTGATAACTTACATTTTGCCTTTTCGCAGTTGAGTCTAATTAATTAACACCAGTTTTCGCTTCCGAGTCCTCTTTACATTTTCGGTTTGTATCTATAAAAAAAAAATGCAATTTTTTCAGTAATTTAGTTAATTAACATTATTTTTCTAATTTACTAAATTAGCACTAGATTGTGCTCTGTGTTTTCGTATTTACTTTTAATTAATTGAAGTGAACCAATTACTTTTAACTAGTCAAATAAAGTTAATAAAACTAGTTTAAAAACCAGAAATTTTAACTAATCAAACAAACGCTATTTTATCAAAGCAAAAAAATTGGTATTCTATGATTAATTTCTTCTTTTTAATCAGGTCAAACGCATCTTCGAGATTGACATCTGAATTCCAAAAAAAAATCCGAATGTATGGCAACGTGTACGCATAACGAAATTCAGGAAGAAGATGGATAAATATAGTGTGCATTTGCTTTGCAATAAAAATTAAACTCAAATATCTCACATAAAAAAGTTTGCTATAAAAATCATTTTATATTAACGTTAAAAAAAAGTCCTTAAAATAAAGTTTTTCCATGTGTCAATAAAATATTTACATTATTTAATACAAATTCAGTTGGGTTCGGTTTTTTTCCCGTACGCCGTGTATATTAATTAAGTACTAAATTATATTCTGCTAAAATATCAAATTAAAATAAATAAATGATAAAAATCATAAATAATGGAACGTTTAATAATTATTAACTTGCATAGGTATTATATATCTGAAAAAATTAATTTTCCAGAATTTATAATTAAATTAAATTGTTCTTAATTGTACAATAATAAAAAAAATTAAATGCCCCAAATTAAGATCTCATTTTTCAATTAAGTAAATATACGATTTTTTTTTCTACCTTAAAAAAAAAAAAACACGAAAATGCTAAAAAATAAAATAAAAAATGTATTGTTCAAATGTATACGTAACCCAATTCTTACCTTAATTAAATCGACGTTGTTAAAACGTGATAAAAATCGATAGCGTAGGAGTTGCAATTCATTTAATAATGAAGTTGTCTCGTGAACGAAACTCTCGAATTAGTTTCCCGCCATTTCTATCTCCCTCCCTCCCATCCACCCTTACCCACTCCATCCAATCCAAATAGAAAGAAAGCTGAGAAGAGATAGATAGATAGATAGAGAAGAAGAGTGAGAGAAAAAAATCGATTGATGGCGAAAATTAAACTTTCATTAATGTCGACGCGTCTCTCGCGCAAACTTAATGGAAGATACGTGGTAAAATTTAATAGACTTCTTTTTCAAAAAAAAAAAAAAAAGACTCAAAGAAAAGAGGAAAAAAAAAATCATTTATTAAATAATCGTCATCGGAAATTTACGTGACACTCGCTTGAATTATTAAGACAATAATAATCATGATATGCATTCAATGTAATTGATTGCTAGCTATATGAATGTATGCTATAACCCAGTGATGCCAGATTAAATCCCTGATTTTTCCCCACAGTCCTTTTACTTCGAACCAACGCTCGCCCATACAAATGAGGCTCATTTAACTAATAAACGAAGCCGACGTCTAGAACTTAAACCCCTCCCCTATATCATTTAAGCTCCTCCTCCAACGCTATAAAAGCGGGATTGATAAATATTCGTAGAATAATTCACGCAATAATAATGTCTGATAAAACCGTCAGTACTCGTATAACGCGGTTTATTAAAAAAAAAACCACTCATCAGAACCGGTATCGCGGGCCCCAACTGTCTCTAGAACACTTCGGTCGGTCAGGAGAGAAAAGCAAAAACCAACCGAACAACAGCACAAACGGAGTTTTAGAAAGTACACGCTCGAGCAAATGGAATTTTTAAATCCACCTCTGATCTGATGGGGCCCCACCGTTCAATGCCACCCAATCGGCTCTGCCCGTTGCACCAAAACAAAATTCTCGTATCATAAGATGTATTGGAAGCTTTAAACGTAAACAAATAATAATAAATATACATCATTCAAAAGTCGTAAATAAAGCCGTCATTTACTCCGCTAATGCTCAAGCAGATTAAATTCTCTTCTTCCACCTTCTCCGCATCCATCGTTCTGGCTGTGTTTACATTTTTTAAATTATTTCGTCACTCAATCGAACGTTGTAAATCAAAATCACCATATTCCACAATCATTACTCTAATATTAAAAAAAAAAATCTCTCTCTCTCGCCTTCTCTCTTTATATTATATATGTCGAGAGAGAGAGAAAAGTTTTCTCCGTTCGTTTTTTCGTCTCGTAAAATAAAGCCCCCCCCACGTCACATGTTTATTCGCTCTAAACGAAAGCTGTGCTTCCGCCATTTACTCGATCGTATTAGAAGAGAAATTTGTTAGCGGAGAGAGAATAAATTGCGTGTTCGAAAATACGTCCATAATGAAAATTATTTATTAAACTATTCATAACTAAAGCGTCAAAGACTGTAATAATAAAACGCGCGCGCGGGCGGCGAGAAAACCCCAATTCGCTAAGAATAAGTAGTTGAAATAAAATAAATTGTAATAAAAGTCCGATTGTAAGATTTAGTAACTGGGTCGGAATTAATTAATTAAGCTGAGCCGCCGCGCATGGGAAGGGTGGAAACACGTTGACCTCCCCCGCACCTTCCCCGACTCACGATTAATGAGTGGAAATTACTTAAGACAGCTCCAGCTCTCTCTCTCTTTCGTTCTACCGACGTCATTTATTTCACGACTCCACCCTTCTATTAAATATCTTCAACCAACCCCCCTCCCCCGAATAAAACCACGTTGTAAATTAAGTAAAAAGTAAGCTCGGCGTTTAAGCGTGGAGGGAGAGGAGAGGAGGGAATGTGGATCCGTTTTAGAGGAGGGATTTCGGGTTCTCGAAGAACGCGGTAGATGCGGTACCTGAAAAGTACTCGCCGTATCAAAAATCGCGCAATAGATGTATCATGGATACATAAAATAAGCATAAATTAATAGTTATTTCTTAAAAGCAAAGGCTTTTTTAAATTTAATCTGTGTTATATTCGCGACCGATAATGCAATTAAAAATTTTAATTGAAAAATGTTATGGAAACAATAAAATCGTAATTAATAAAATTTAATCAAAAATCGTAAACAAAAAAAAAAAAAATTAAAGTTTCATTTTTCTTAAATTGAGATTTTTCTTTAAAAAGGTTCTATGTGCCAAGGTCTATAGCCGCCAAATGGTCCCTTTGACAAGTGCCCAAAAGACATTCCTCATTTAAAAAATGTTTTGAGACTATAGCAAATTAAAACCTGTTTTCGTGAAATTTGCTTTTCGGTACTTTCATCCTATTTTATTCCTCTCCCTCAAAATAACTTTAATTACTGAATCGTTTTCGAATAATTTCGCGTAAAATAAACACGCGTTCTACAAATCCATATTCGCATAGAGAACGGCTAGGTTATTTCGTTGTCGGGGAGCGTTTCAACTTTCTCTCCCTCCCCCTATCTCTCTCTCTCTCTCTCCCTCTCTCAGCCTACATGGTGATTATAAACAACTGTGACACTAGTCTTATGTGCGTGTGCTCTTTTAATTAAATGCATCCGAATAATTTATGCAAGTATTGTCGTCGGAGTTTTCTCTCTCTAAAAATAGTATCCTTCTCGCCATGAGAAAGAGAGATAGAGAGAGTGTTGTGAGAGCTAGAGAGAGAGATGGAAAGTGAGTGAGAGAGAGAGAGCCCGAACTGCTAATTGCCTATTTAAAAATTTAATTTTCAGTTACAGTCAACATGATGGCGCCATGACCCTTATGATCTTTAATGTCCTCGCTATAAAATGCTTCTTAAACAAAAAGCTTTTGTCTAATATTATTATAGCCTCGTACTGTACCGCCGTAGTGTACGTGTGGTAGTAGAGGTTCCCGGAACCTATTCCGATTATTTTACGCCGCTCCGCTTTCGACCATGTTTATCATATTAGATGCCATCGTCAGATGCGCGTTTAACTTACCACAAAATTTATCTTTTTACGCCAACTACTACTAATTATTATTTTACTGCGCCTGCTTTAATTGCTAGCCGTGCTATGCGCATCACTCATTTCGCTCAACCTCAATTGCAAAAGCCAACAACAACAACAATGTTGTTACTCTCTCCTCCCCCTTCCTTCCAATAAATCAATCGTTTAATCAAATCATTAAACTCAAAAATTTAATTAAAATTTAAATTTTTTTTTTTCTTTCCAATTAAAAAATAACGGTTATTTTAGTACCGGGTGTCCGAGAAGGCATTGTAAATGTAATTACAATAAAATATTTATATCGTTTGTGCGAATCTTGTCAACGCTAATTATCATTAACGTCGCTTTAAAATTAAAAGCGCCGTCAAAAGTTTGCATTTTTGTTTGTTGTTAACTTTTTCTCGTGTTTTAGTTTTCGTTTATTCAAACATAATATTCGGAATGATGAATATGTAATTAAGCCGGTGGACCCATCCGCCAGGGGATTTGCTACTAATGTACAGTGTATACTATACTCCGGGTTTGCTAGAATTAATAAGCAATTTATTCTGGCACCAATGACAATGTTTGTACATTGAATAATTCATGCTAAAATGTTCCGAATATCAACTTAATTATCCTTCAAGATGGGCGGAGTCCACGTATCTGATTACTTAATCATAAACAAAATTTTATACGTGCATATAGCATTCAATAGGTCGATTGTTTTCTCCCTCAATATGTATTATTATTATTGCATCGTTCTGTTCGACGTTATTAATTCAGAAAGAGAAACGTAATATAAAAATGTGGTTAAATCTAATTAAAGTGTGTTAATAAAGTTAATTGAATGTCGTTTTAATTAACTTTTTTTTTTTTTTGCTGTGTTTCTTTTAAGGTTTTATTCGCTCATTAGTTTAATTAAAAGCGCCTTCATCTTATTTGATAAACTACCCTGTAATCATAATTCAATTTTTCCTTAATTTCACTATCGCTGTTACATTTTTAAGCGCACAATATTATTTTTGCTTAAAATTATTATCAAAGTTCCGCTCAATAAATTTCGATTAAAATCTGAAATCGGGTACAATTTTAAATCTTCAAAACAATGAAATTGCGGCATTTAACGTAGAGTTTTACGACGTACGATTGAGTTTTAATAGCAAATTTAACTCTTAAATCCAATCTCTTATAGATTTGGAGATATCTTTTCCACTTTTTTTAAAAAAATAAAGTTGATCTTGCAACGCGGTTATGTGTAAGATTGAAGCGCGATGTGTCCACGGAGAAGGAAGCCTAGCGATAGTCTTTATCCGGGTACAATCGTGCCACACACGCGCACATTCCGCAATCGATCGAATGAAATAACACCGATGACCCTTTTGATAATTTTTAACAACTTTGTTTTTAATCATTACCGCAAAATAGCTCCAGATAATGACTTCAAAACTTGTTTGGAGAAGAAAAAAAAATAATAATTACGATTTTTTTTTTATTTTTAATATAAGAAATAATTTTTTTTTTCTTCTTCTCCTCTCATTTTTTTTTTTTCGATTTATGAGATTATTTCTAAAAAGTCGTCGACTACAAATCTAATATTTACTAGTTGAAGCAATCAAAATGCAAAACCAATTTCGATCGTCTTTTTTTTTCTTTCTGGCTCTCTCTCTCTACGAGCGCATCTGAATTTCCAAATCAACAACAATAAAAGAAATTTAATATTTTATATTGCGGGTCAACAACCAAACGCACGCGCAAACGGCAAAAACGACTAAACAAAATCATATTATGCATTTTTTCAAAATAATATGAATAATAATCACATCAAAAAAAAAATAATAATAATTTTAAAAATTAAAAAAAAAAAAATATATTAAAAAACGATTTATTTGAATAATAATACGAATAATAAATGTATACAATTCTATTGGTAAGCGTCAGCTGCGGAGTTAAGTGCACGTAACAATAAGTAAAGTACAAGTGTATCCCGAGAAAAAAAAAGCCTTAATGCATTTAGAAGGGGAGGGTCGTTATTTATTATCGCCCCCACTCACATTTCACTCTATCTCTCTCGCTCTCCCCCTATTCAATTTTTATTCAAAAGAAAAACAGTAGCATCACCCTCGGTCTTTCTTCAATCTAATTTCCCATGACCCCGACTGTCCCCCTCCCACTTTGTCCTCGAGGGGGAAATAGCCTGCTCGCTCACTCACTCTCTTTCGGTGGAGAAGAAGAAGAAGAAGTAATCTTCAAATTATTTGCACTTCTGCTCTTCTTCTTCGTCGTCGTCTATGTGCATCATCTTCATCTGCATGGAGAGAAGTGCGCATGTAAATTAAATAGCCTATTTACTTGAATGGTCCATCTGACAATACCGCTAGCCCCTTCCCCCACCACCCCGACTCATTCCGCTTCATTTCCGGCTTTCAAACTCCCTCCCCATCCATCCACCTCCAATTTTTTTAATGCATGAATCGGTAATTTTTCAATCTTATACTGCGTAGTACTCGTACTCGAAATTCTTAATACTATATAATATACAGTACGGTCAGAGATCTTGGTACGGTATATGGGGGAGTTCGTTTTTTACGGACACTGTGTATAGACTACATTTTCCTGCTTAATGGCGAATGTGGTCAGCAAAAGGAAAATTTCAAACTTGCAAAAAAAAAATGTAAACAATCATTTTTTGAGAAATAAAAACAGCAGAACTTGAATAAAACGACACCTCGGATATAACGTCAGTTTTCGGGACTCCCGCAGCAACCATAGTTATGTAAAAAAAAAACTCTGCTATTACAAGAAGAAAAAAATGCATAAACCTCGGTTATAGCGTCTTAAAGTCAGACAACTGGTTTTTTTTTTTTTAAAGATTTTTGCAATATTGAATCAAATTTAATGACTTATTTTATGTTTCTTCTTAAAAAAAAAACAGTAAAAAATATCGGCCGGTAATAAAAAAAAAAATGCGCGGTGTCTTCGGTGTCGTTATAACGGAGTTTTACCGTATAAAGGCGCCACACAACACAGCATTTGATAATTTTCATTTTCATATTCAGCGCTCGTTTTGTTCCTGATTTTTCACTCGTGTCTCTCATCAGCAAGTAATCGCGTCATTGACCAGAAGAGTGCGCTGTCTTCGCCCCGACATATTCATTCCCTCCCCCCACGTCCCCCCTTCTCTACTCCCCCTAAGCACCCCTCACTCCCCTTGACGCCTGCTTTCCCTTCCACTCTACAAGTAATAATTGACTGCTTAATTAATCCGATCATCATAATTATTGCGCTCACTACACTCTCTCTCTCATTCATTCTCTTTCCTCATCTCTCGGCTCGTCCAAAAATTAATTAAAGAATTTTAATTAAATTTAGAATTCTAATTAAAATTCTTGTTTATCTGCGGGGAAGCTCGTGTTTATTTCTCTCACACGACGAGAAAAACGGAAGCCATAGCGACGTCGCGGTACAACACGCTGCACGCGCGCACCGCGCAGCAGATGGAGTTGCGAGCGAGAGGGACCGGAAGTCAAGAGTGTGGTGCCAGCCAGCCAAACCCCAGCCAGCACCCGATGCCATGATTAATAGCTGCGAATAAAATTGGGTTGGAAGCTACGTGCCATCCGAGACGATAATGAAAGACAGATGATGATGAATATGATGGTGATTAATTTCTATTCAAACTTCGCAATTTTCGATTAACAAATACAAATTAATTTGCATACACGTACTGTACTCTTTTACTTTCTCGCTCGCTTTCTACTGTACTTCTCGTTATTAATGTGGAAGGATTTAAAAAAAAAAAAAAGAAGAAGGTAAAGCCTTAATAAATTCGATATTTTTAATTAGAAGAAATTTCTTGCTCTTTCATTAATTAACGAATTTGTTCATCGTTATTATCATTTTTTTTTTATTATTATAATTAGCATTTCAAAAATAATTTGCTTTTTAGATAAATTTTATACAAAAAAAATCAGTTTAATAACATTATTGTCCTACTGATATAATTTATTAAAACTTCATTATATAAATTAAATTCATTTAAAAATTCAAAATTTAAATAATTTAAAAATAAATACATTTTAATTAATCGTTAAATTATATTTGACTGTCAAATTCAATGTTGTTTTTTTTTATATATATAAAATCTAAAATTTAAGTTAAATTTTTTCATTTATGGCGCATCATATTCCTATGTTATGGCAGTCATGGTGTTATGAAATTTTCTCCAAAAATGCTGGCGTAGCAATACAGGTACATGCAGTCACAAAGAAAATCACTACTGATGTTCAATGCAGTTTAACATGGAGTTTTGGAGCACCATGGGCTAAAATTGCGACGCAAATCTGTATTTTATTCATGGTGCCATGACTGCCATAACATATGGGAATATGATGCGTCATAAATTAAAAAAATACTGACAAATAATTTTTTTTATAGAAACGTTTTTCTTCCAACGTGTCAACAATCCCCAGCTTAAAATAACTAATGTACGTACTTTTTGCATTGAAATTTTTCTCATTAATTGAATGTGAATACACGTTCCTCTACAATTATTGTTTAACATTACAGAAAAATATTACTTTTATGGGACGTCCAAAGGTTTTTTTTTTATCGCTGTGACTTAGCAAAAAAAATAAAAAAGCACACAATATTCAATTACTACATTAAAAAATAAAAACAAAAACCTAAAATAAAAAAAAAAATCTTCAGTAAGCCTACTCAATTTTCTTTAAAAACCCAGAAAAGCGTAGGCAGCATCTCTCAATTTCATAAATAATAAAACGTAAAATTACAAAAATATATCCGCCCATAGTCACAAACTTTTTATTTTTTCTACTTTAATGTCTAATAAATTGATTTGGTTTTTACTGTCCCATCCTGATCGACCTAAGTCTCAGGTACAGAAAGAGAGGAAACAGCGAGAGTATGTGTTGGTCCACCCAGAAGTACTTGAAGATTGCGATTCCATTTGCGTGGTATAAACAAACTTGGTCGTCATATTGAGAGCGCGCATACACAACAAAATGTATATACAGTATACATTAGTCGGTAACATGAAATCCACATTAAGAGCACTTCGAATTGATTTGATCTGATAAACCACTTCTATTTCATCAAGATTTCCCCCTCCTCCCCCACCCCATCTAACCCCCCTCCCTTTCCACAGAGAGGAGGGAGTGGAGAGAGAGAGATAGAAAAAAAGTTTGGTTAAATAAGGTTCGGTACCTTATGTTCGTTCTCCATCTATCTTTTTTTTTTTTTTTACTCCCTCGGTCCCTGCGAAGAGTGTGTGTAGGCAGGTCGGAACCCAGCCCTACCCTTATATACCACACTCGCTGCACTTTAACTTAATGCTTAAACAAACTCGTGTCCACACGTAGATATCGGTTTACAACCCCTACATCCATTAAGCTTATTGCCAAGCACATTCTATTATTAAGTTTATAGTACGATATTAAATTCTGATAATTGTACAATGAAGCCTCCCTTCAGCCAACCTTTTCGTTTTTAATGAGATGTGGGCTCGGCAACGACTTGAGGTGACGTACAACTATCGCGACGTCACGTCAAAACTCGATCGAACGTTTTCGTGAAGAAAACAAAAAATATATGAGGGAACATAAATTCGATTAGAGCCCCGAAATTAATATCACTAAGCAATAATATTGTTATTAATTTATAACTGCTAAAGTGTAAATGCATGTTTTTCCTTTTTTTTTTTTTTGGGAGTGAAAACGCCGACGAACGAAAAATAATAAACTAATAATAATACTGTAAATAAATAAAACAAATTTTGCTGAAATTTTATTTATTAATTTTTTTCTTTCTCTCTCTAACTCCAAGAAACTTTAAATGCAGATACGGAAAAGTTGAAAAAAGAAAAGTTGTAAGTAAAAAGAAAAATCGAATTTTAAATGTATAATGTAGAAACGCGGATATCGAATAAAAATACGGGGAGAAAAAATATTCGGTAAAAAAACAAAATTTTTATAAAAATTAATGCGGAATAATAGATACTGTATATATTTTGTAGAATGACTACACCAAAATTTTAAAATGCGGATTTTCTCCGTTATATGCGGTAGAGATACGATTTCCTCGATGCCATTACACATGGCATACAGTACAGTACTGTACATAGACAAAAATAACGCTTTTGTCTCTAATGAGTAAAATCATAATTTTTCTGGCTTTCAAATCAATTTTTTAATAAAAAAAAAAATAATAATAATAATAATAATAAATACAAGGTCACACGCTCAAAACAATCTGCGACGCAAGTGCTGGCGCATTGTGGCTTTTGAATCATTTCAAGTTGAAACCACAAATAAGGAAATTCAAGTACATTACTTTACTGTACTGTACTTTAACGAATTTAAAAAAAAAAATGTTTTAAAAATTATTAATCATCTTTGTCGTTGGCTTCTTTTCATTTCGCGTCATGTTAACTGTCTACGACGCTGTTTTTGCATAAAAAAAAAATTAGTTATTACGTTATGAGACCCAAGTGCTAATGATAGCGTCAAAATAACGTCACATATTTAAATAAGTATTTTATGGGAAGTATTTTATTGGGCAAACTCTTTAATAATTATTAACTACAGTACATTGTATTGGTCATTATACAAAGTGTCTAAACATATGAACAAGAGCGGTTTGTCAACGTTTTATCTCTAATAATAAATTAAAATTTTATTTTAACCTAAGCAAACTCATATTTAATACTCATATTTCAATAGATAAATGGTCAGTCAAAATGACAAACGAAGTCATTTTATCACATTTTTCTTGTCCATTATTATAATGGAATGCCCATCGAATTATATTAATTACTACTCGTAGTAAAATATTAGTCCATTTGAAGGTCATTTTTAGTAGGTCCAACAGTGATCTCGGTATAGAGGTTACACTGTACTGTACAAAACATTATATTTTACTGCAACTTGTATATAAAAGTTATTGAGTTATGAGTTCGATATGCTTGTACTTCGATTAGTAGTTGTATACATTCGGTGAATAGCCACTATTACCCTAATATTATATAGATCTAAAATAAAAAAATCAGCGTCAATTATGCGATTGGTTTACATAGCCGATCGAGGTTTTTGATATTTGATTAGGAGGAAAAAGCTATACTTTTGGGTCCAAATGGTTCTCGTGTTTATCGATGCTAATCGTTATCAAATAAAGAGCAGTGCAGTAGCAGTGGTGGTAGTGGTGATAGTGGTTAGGCCTCGCTCCAACATCAATCTTCGAATAGTGGAGAAAACTTTTTTTTCTCTCTCTCTTTTAATTCGATAGCAAATGTAAATAAAATTCAATTTCTGTTTATTTTCATTCACTTTATTTTCTTTTTTTTTTTCTTTTTGGGTAAAAATAAAATAAAAAAAAAAGATGCGGATAACAGTTTATCCCCAGATCAAATACTACTCGCTTAATAAAAATCAAATAAAAGCTTATTCAAATAAGACTTTAATTTTATTTTATCCTGCGCTTTTCCTGATTTTATTTTGATATCGGAGGGAAAAATTAAATAAAAATATTAATACGAAACAAGTAAAAAAATAAAGTACGGACATGAAGAGAAAATTCATCGAGCGAGTCGGAAGTTAAGTAACGACTACAAAAGTTTTTTTCTTTAAAAACTTTTATTTTATCGAATTTTTTTTTTCTTTTTATTTCTCTCTCTCTCTCAGACTCCTATGTTTGCTAACTACTTTACTTTTTTTATTATTTCTTCAAATAAAATGCACTTTAATCACGTTTTCGAATCATTATCAACTAATAAAAATCCATTTTTGAAATTGCTTTTTATTTGATTTTTTTTTTTTTTTTTTTTGACATTTAAAAATTATTCAGGATTTATTTGTTCGAGAAAAACATTTTCCTTTTTAAACTGATTGTTTAATGCGCTTTATGGATTCTTTTTTAAATGTGCGTGTGCAAATAATGTGGAAAACTTCGCTCTCCATTAGAAAAATTAAATTATTATTAAAAAAAAAAAAAATTGGGAATGAAAAATATATTTTTAATCTCATAAAACAAATAAAAATCGGTTATTGAAAAAAATTTTAATCTACGTAATTAAAATTTTGAAAACAAAATCAAGAAAAACTAGAATAATAATTCTATTTTCAAATGTTTTTTTTTAAGTAAATCTGCGATACCCTTAAAAACAGTTAATCCGAAACCTAATTTGAGTTCCGAATTTGTCCCGAATCCCAGTTAGAGCTAATTCTATCAAATAAATTTAGCCGACATTTTTTTCAGCATCGAAAATACTTGAAATTCTCGTCGCAATTTCGCCATCAAAATTAAAACCGAGAATCAAAACTCAAAAAAAAAAAAACCACCCCGTACCATTCAAAATTATTATTTAACCATCATAAATATTCTCTTCCACACACGTTCAGTACGTAGCGAACTGCATGGTACATGTAGCAAACACGTATTAGCTGTAGCACGTGGACGACAACCGCTACAACAAACTTCGAGGCTCAACATCATTTTAATTTCAAAGTTTTGTCGCAATGTAATATCGAAAAGAAAAAAAGAAAAAGTTGTTTGTTTTCTATTTGCTGACTTGTAAGGCGTTTCAAATCGATCCGCAGTCACTTTCCAACCCACCCACTCACACTCTTTATTTCTCCGGCTACAGTAGGCAGTGGCAGCAGCGACTTGTATCGCGCGCGTGGCGTATGTGTTAAAAGTAATGGAATTTGATGGAGGTGCAAAATGGAATTGGAAGTCAAAATAGCCATCATCCATTTTACTCAAAGAACAAGGAAAGAATATTAAAACAGTGTAATTGCAGCGCCTTTGCTATCGATAGTGGCTTGTCGATCAAGTCGAGGCGGGGGTGGAAGTGGGTGAGCGCCTCGCGAGCCGCGCAGGGCCGTATTTATGCCTCGGGAGGGCCTACGCGCAAGCCTATTACGAGGCCCAAGAAATTAGGTTAGAAGAGGAGAGGATACAGTTTGATCGAATTTTATACAAGAATTAATGCGCCGAGCATGCGCGAAAATTTTAGAAAAAATAAGTAAATTTTTTAAGAAAGTTAAGTCAAATTTTTAAGAAAATTAAGTCAAATTTTTAGGAAAATTAAGTCAAATTTTTAGGAAAATTAAGTCAAATTTTTAGAAAAATTAAGTCAAATTTTTATGAAAATTAAGTCAAATTTTTAAGAAAATTGAGTCAAATTTTTAAGAAAATTGAGTCAAATTTTTAAGAAAATTGAGTCAAATTTTTAGGAAAATTAAGTCAAATTTTTAGGAAAATTAAGTCAAATTTTTAGAGAAATTAAGTCAAATTTTTAGAGAAATTAAGTCAAATTTTTAGAGAAATTAAGTCAAATTTTTAGAGAAATTAAGTCA
>JAQGAZ010002570.1:0-16829 GCA_034692225.1 Polydesmus complanatus
GTATTAATAATTTCTCTGTTTTTAAAAGTTATCCGGCAGATGAATCCGTTCTAACATTAAATTTAACATTTTATTCAAATTACATTTGAATTGAATATTTTTGATGTTTACAAAACTGTATACACAAATTAGACGCACTATCGATCGACTAGTATCGTTGCGTTTATAAAATGTAACGTAATATTTCGTACGACATCCACGTTTATAATTAAGATATATTATAACCAACAGCAAATTAAAAAATATTAATAAATGAATTTTCAAAATTACAATGAAATAAAGAAATGCAAATAAAATTCATTTTGGGTTCTTACACATCTTGGGGTAGCTTTGATTATGAGCAAATTATATAAACTGCATCGTTAATCGATTAATGACCAATTACTACTAGTGATTAAAAAATACATTTTTCAGCTTAAAAATAGAATTGACATCATATAACAATCACTATGAAACAAATTTCATAAGTAATTAACATTTGGTATTTATAAATACCAATTGTTTCTACGTTATTAGTTGCAGCACAATAAGCGTTTTTACTTCTTTTGTTGATAAATTTTATGTACTATGAAAAAAAATATATATAAGAATGATGAGAAATTATACAAAATGTTGTTCGTCGCTTAAGATGTAGTCATCGACAGATTCATCTTCGTCTGACAAGTCGATAGTTCCAGCGCCTTCCGAATGTGATTTTGAACCAGATGAAGTTCTTAAGAGTTTGTCCTTGGAAATAAGTGGCAATGATTTTTTAGCGATAATCTCGTCAGTCATAGCCTGAGAAACACTTGCAGTTGATTTAACTGGTGTTATTATGTTCATAATTTTCACTTCTGAAGGACGCGCAGCGGAGTTTGACAGAAGAACTCCATGATGAGCAATTGGTTTGCTTGAAACGTTATTTAAAGATGACGATGGTCCCAATCGATGCTTTTTGTAAGGGTCTTCGCTGAGATAAAGTGAAACATAACTAATTGGAGAACAATCTGGACTATGTTTGGTATCTTCAAATCCAGAATCGGCTAAATTTTAAAATTTCAAAATTTTAACTTGAGTTCCTTAATGCATGCAATATAAACCACTAACCGTATTCATTTGTAATAAGAGATTGGGCATGCTGTTAATTATAAAAAATTGTTTTAATATTATATACTACATACTTTGATCAGAATGACTATGAACGCTGAGATTTATTGGGGTCCGCAAATCCTGTGAGCGATTGTCCAACTTCTCTTCAGCACTACGTGATGGCTCAGAATCAATCAAATTAGTAGGAGCCGAGACGTGGAGAATCACTTTATCAACCACGTCTCCTGCTGACGAGCTACGCTTATTTTCCATTGACGTTTGCACACTGGAATGCGGAACTTTAGGGTATGTCGATGACGTAGTTATTTTATGGTGTATTGATCCCCCATGCTTGCGAGGCATTGGAACAGGAGATGCCGTAGCTAATGTTCTGAGGAACGAGAGTTCTGTCTGAGTTGCAACACCACTACAAGGAATTTGCTGAATTGATTTGGTTTTGGTTAAAAGTCGCTCTAATTGTTCAACTGGAACATCTTCAATCAATTCAGCTTGAGGTTGCTGAGAATATCTTTCTTCACCACTTTCTTTATTCCACACCGTCTCTAAACGAACATCTGATCAAATTGCCAAAAAATTAATTCGCGAGGATTTAAATACGATAAATTGCTTTATTAAAAATACCTTGAGTTTTAACAGAATTATTATCCAATGAATTTTTAAGACTTTGTTGTTGACAAACTTCTTCCTATAAAAATTTTATTAAAATTTTAACTCACATTCACTGGCATTTACTTTTGATGTTTGTTTTACTTTAATTTCAATCGGTTCTGGTGAAGATAAAGACAATTCGTCTAATGATTTTGAAACAAAACTAGATAGCGCTTTCTTTTCATTTACAATTTCCCTTTCGATACTTTGAACTCCTGCATCAGCTTTAAACACGCCATCAATTATCTAAAAGGAATTAGAATACATGTATTACAAATTAACACGTATTAGGACAGAATATTAGCATAATATTATAATGAGTACCTCAGGATGTTGAATTAAAATTTCAACAACTTTAGCTTGATGAACTGTATCTACCAGGGATGTAAGAGTGGCTCCTTCACTCGCTCTTAATAGCGTTGGACCAAAAACGATACCCAAATTACTCGATGGCATATTATTATCCTCCGTTTCAGAAATTCTTAAGCATTAAATCAATATTAATTGGTTTGTTCAACGTCGATGAGATTTAAGACGTACAATTTAAGATGAATCATTAACATTGATAAGGTCGACCGGTGAGCTGTTGGCAATTTTCTTAACAAATCTTGCATTTCCCGAAGTAAACGCAATTCAGAATCCTCATCCCCTGATTTAGATTGCCAATCCTATTTTTCGTGTTATTAATTTTGTAAATCGCATTATAAACAATGTCATTATATATGTCAAACCTTCGCGATGCGTATCAGCTCTGGATACAGTCGAAACGCGAGAAGTGGCTCTGGTAGCTAATACAATTATCATTAAGACATTTTTTATATAATAATGAGAAAAAACATGTCGTTAACCTCTCGAAGATAAAGTTTAAGAACATTAGCAATAACATTTGGATGCACTTCCGATAAATCAACCAAATTGGCACCATTCTCAAAACTTTGGCATAACTTTTCCACTCTGGATTTAACGCCGGAAACGCGATAAATACCCTTTTAATTGGATAAAAAAAATTAAACACTTAAAATTTTTGTTTTAGTTAAAGCAATTGACAATTCTACCTTAACATTAATTCCACGCTTTTCTATCTCACTGATGCACCTCACTACTAAATGAGGAACTTCAACCCGTGTTTCCTGAACGTGAGTACATAAATCAACTCCAAAAGTGTTCATTTTTCGTGGAAGCCTTTTGTGACCACATTGGATAGCCAAAGATTCGAGACATTTTTTATGGCAAGCCAAACCACACTACAGATATACTATTAGTTATCGTATTCTTAAATAATTTACAATTATTGTAGAAACGGTTTCTACCTGATTGCATTCAACACCCTGAAAATAAACATAGGAATCGCATTCTCTGCACTTTCCTAAGGTTCGAAGTTTACGAAACGTGTGCGTCAAAGCTGCTTTTGACTGCAGCGTCCTCCTAGGACCATACCCATTTTCCACTATAAAATTTAGTCGTAATAAAAATTGCAAGATAAATTTACAAAATTAAATGTTTGTACTAATTGCGTCCATGTCATTATCCAATTCATCCCCAGAAGAAGCCAGATTAACAACTTTTCTGTTTTGAACTTGAGGACTGGCAGACGGTGACGTATCTCGCGACTTATTACTTTGACTACTTCCCACACTATCAGAATCACTACCAAGAACGGTGGCCACCGGAGAACTCCAGCTTTTACCAGGTGAGATACCTGTATTGTCTTAATATTGTCTTTAATTTAATATGCTCCTTTAAATTATAAATTATTCATCAACTTACTTCTGGCATCTGTACCGTTGGAACTAGAGCTTTCAGTCGCATCACAAGAATCGTTGGATTTTCGTTCCCTATCATTCAATCTTTAATAAAAATATTAAATTTAAAATAACGTAAAATAATTAAGGCTATTAAATAAAGGTTGACCGGTACCTAAATTCGGGAGAATATGGTTCAAAGGAGTAGGGAGGAACGTTAGAAGCATCGAGAGAATTGCCATCCGTAGGAGGAACAGGAAGTCTTTTAACATATTCCATGAACTGAGAACCAGGTTCATAAACTCTACTACACTCGTAAAGTGTTTGAAACTATATCAATTTGAATAAATCATTTAAAAATGATAATACAGTAATAAATAATTTATTGTACCGGTATATAATTATTTAAAAGTTTACCTGAACCGGAGCAGGAGCGGCAACGGTTTGTTTCATTTGAAAATAGCAAGCCGTAACTGCTTTTAATGTTTGATCGCATTGCAGCATTAATTCTCGTATTGTTTTTATTACATAAGCCTTCAAAATAATAAAACATTGTATTTTCTAATTTCAATAATAATTAACGTTTAAAAAATGTGCACCTTAGTTTTTTCTAAAATTTCGTATCTTTCGTTAGCAAATGCAACGCAGGCTTTATAATAGGCTTCAGCATCAACAACCTGCAATTTAAAGTATGTAAATAACAAGTACATGTATTTGAAAATAATCCAACTCTTTACTTTCTGCGATGCATCTTCCTCGGTTTTTTTTTTCTTTTCCATTTTGGCACCGCTGTCGTTTCCCTCGCTATTCTCTGCCTTGAAAACAGAATCCTTAGCCTTTTCGTAGTCTTGATTTCGCTGAATATATTGAGCGCGTGCTTTTCGAAGATTCACCACAGCCTCTTGCTAAAGCACAAATAGTATACTAAACACTTTATCCTAATCATAAACACTAAAAAGAAATATTGTTTCCTACCGTTTTCTTTAATTCTCGTTGCCATAGTTCTTTCAATTGTTTTCTTTGTTTTTCGTGTTCGGTTCTTCTTGCTGATAGAGGCTACAGGAGTAAGAAAAAGATTAAATGGTTTTATGGCAGTAAACAGAATTTTTAAAAAAAGAAAGCAAATAATTCACACAATGTTCACAAAATAGTAATTAAATATTTAAAATTAATTACTTCTATAAATTTCTGTTCTTGTAGATATGAAGACGTGACTTGGCAAATATTGGCATTTTCAATGTCCTTGTCCAAAGCTGTGCAGTAGACCGATTGAAATGGAAGAAAACTCTAACAAAATTTAAAAGCACCATTAAATAAAAAAAAATAAAATAAAATAAATAAATTTCAGTTATTTACATCTTCTTTAAATATTGGCTTCATGTGTTGAGCAAGTTTGACCAGACTTTTCGAAAACTCAGATTCTATGGCATTATAAAAACAATAAAATGTTAATAAATAAATATTACGTTACGAAATTAAAGTTGTACCAAGAGTCGACCGTTTATCAATGTAAGTCATTATATCTTTGGCATATTTAGACCAGAGTTTAGCCCTGTGAAAGGCAAGGTGAACTCCATTTTCTACTTTCATTAGACAATCGTCAACCTCTTCGGGTGAAATTGAGTCTATGAATATGCCATTGCACCACATTAATACTTTCAGATCTAAGTTGCAAAATTTTAAAAATTATACCGGAAGATTTGCAGTCATGGTCTCTTAAAGCAGACTCGAAATCCCCCGGGAGCAAATTTTCACAAGACTACTCAAAAAAAAAATCATAATTACCAATTTTTTTTTATTATGCTAAACAATTCAAGTCGGTTTTAAATTTGTAAAGAGAAAGCAAAGATTTTTTTTTCTCTAAATCAATTTTTCTCGAGTAAAAATTATTGTAAAACACCGATTTTAAAAATAAGGTAACTAAATGATTATCAAATTAGGCTCCATGGCGATCTTAGATTACCAGAATATAGCGCTAATTTTATAATATGTTTGGTATTAAAAATTCGCAAATAATTATTGTAATACCGGTACTCGTTAAACTTGAAACAAAAAAAAAAAATGTTTGCTCTAATTTGTAAGCAAAATATAAAGCCGTCATTTATAAAATTAGAATAAAAGCGGGTCAATCGTAAAATCAGAGACAGAAAGCGGTCAACATCTCACTTATGACGGCGACAGCTTTAAAGCATCAATTTTACTTTTGCAAGTAAAAATATGCAGTCTTCTAACATATTCTGTCAAATCAGATTCAACAAACACGAAACAAAAAAATAAAAGGGATCAATGCCATAATATAATAATTGTCCGAAAGATCAAAAACCTTATAAGCCTAATAAAAAATATTTTCACTCCAGATGACACACTTATTCCTTTCTTCTATTAATACTACTCAATCAGAGAATAAAGTAACTCTTGTTCTGATTTTCAATATTGGCAAAAAAAAATAATGATTTTAAGTGATCCAATTTTTTAAAACAAAATTAAAAGTCAACTACTCAAAATGATTAAAAAGACAACAATAAGAGAATGACATACCCTGGATCGGATAGTCATAGCTGTTGAATGGCCAAGTGCTGACGATATGTCGATGTCCCCCATAAGATATTCGGAAACCCTAGTATAGAAAATAAATAAAAAGAAAAATTATTAATGAGAAACATTCATGTCAAACAACATACAGATTAAGAATTTAAAAGATAACGAAAAAGATGTTATTTAAACTACAAAAAAAGTAGAATCCGAAAGAACTAAGATTTTTGAGAAACAATAAACTGAACCTTTATCAACAAATTGCAAAAAAAAAAAAATCTTTCACTAAATATTAGCAAAATTTATTTAAACTCTGATTTTCAATAACAATAAACTGCTCGCTTAAAGTACATGGTAATGTTTTAAGTTTGTCTTTGACAAATTTTTTCCATAATGTTGTTGCTGAGTATCAATTAATTGAATCAATTTAACATAAATAAAAAAAAAGAAATTTTTTTTACATAATACAGTAGCATTCATATATTTAGCAAGTTTTGAACAAGGACTGCAAGCACTATAGTGTTGTAAGTTCTTAAAAAAAGTGCCAAACTTAAATTAAATACTGTATTATATACGGAGTATATTTTTTTAAGTTTAAAGCAGAAATAAGGAAAACAGTAACAAGAAAGATATTGACAGGAGTGAAGTATAAAAATTTTACACGTGAGGTCGATTCACTTTTCATTCAACCTTCGCTCTGATATAACAGCTTTTATTGGGTAACTTAATACGCGCTTTTATGATTTCTCAAGCGTGTAATTATACTGTAACGAAAGCCAAACTGCAAGTACTCTATATTTCTATAGAATTCATATCTTGCAATTGTACCAATAAAAATAAAAACTAAGTGCATGTACAGTAAAGGTGTTAATACAAGACGGAATAGCCCCAATTCATCAATTTGAAAGCTCAATTATCTTTAACAAGCTAACAAAAATCGATATTAAACAATCCTTTAAAAAGAGGGGGAAACATCCTTCTAAGTCAAAAACAAAAAATTTGTATTTCTCCTTGAATTACGAGAAATAAATATACATGTACACAAGTTTATGAAAAGTTCCAAAATATTTGCTGTTATTTAAGTTATTACGGTATTATTATTTATTTATTGTTGTCGAGTCAATTTAAATGCTAGTTTATTTGTATGAAAAATACTACACTACAGTATACTTTTAGCATTGTAAAAATATTAAAGGCTTAGTTAGATAATTTATTATTTTTGCAAAATCTTCAGTATTATCTTCAAGGTAAAATTATTACTGTATAATTTTATTTACAATAGGCCTACTGAAATAATAAAAACAAATTTTGTAACTGGCAGTAAATGTACTATAATCTGCATGCACGAAGTAACCAAGTTTATAAAAAAAAAAGCGAAAACATTAATTTCAACTTAATTATACTTTTGCGTTCGCCTGTTATTATAGCAATTATCTCAAACATTTATTTACCGGTATCTAAGTTAGGGACAAGCAATACAATTAAGTCTCAATCCAAACTGAGCTCTCGTGATCCAAACTTTTAATCCCAACCTTGACATTCTTTCTTAACGGTATACGAGAACCTAATCTTGTTATTAACCTAATTTTTCTTTTAAAAAATCGAAGCCGTCACCTGAAACGCTATTAACTAAACAGAAATCATCCTAAACGTCACACTTCAAATTAATTTCGATTAAAAAAAATAGAATTACGCACGGAATATTAAATAGCAAATTAATTTGACTTCTGTAGTGCAACATTATTTTTTCTAAAAGATATTATTATTCCAAGTCAGAGTTATCCTAGTATAGCTAACTAATAAATTATAGAATTAAATACTTTAAAAGTAGTTAAACCATCCAATAATATTTTCTTTATAATATGTTCGATTTATGATAACCGTAAATGTAAACAAAATTCATAACGAAAATCCCAAAGACTACCACCTGCGATTGCTTCTAACAATAAATTTAATGACATTCCAACAGTTAAAACTGTTTTAAAACTTTCCATTACTTCAGAACTCAAATAAGACATATTCCAGATGTAAGAAATGCCGTACACTCACCTAAATAGGGCATGGGTGACCAGTCTGGTCCCGTTAACAGATGATTCCGACATCATTCCCTCCCTCTTAAATGTGATATACAAACACTTCGTATAGGTTACACTTCTACATCACGATTTCAAACTCAAATTCCAACGCATTAGCTGACAATGTAATTCACTTTTCCATCAATTTAGGGTATTGCTTACGATAGCCATTACGCCGAAGTATGGTGCAGTCAGGAATATCAATCAAGAGAGAAAAAAAATAGGGGATAGAAAAAGTGTTTCAAAAATGAACATTTCAGAAAAGTTCGGATATTTAGAAGCGGTCTTCTCACTTTTTTTGAGTAAAAAAACGAGAGTGGCAATAAATTGAGATGGTTTAATGTTTCAGTGACATGAAAGCCGTAAACACACCCTAAATGCAAAACACTAAATAATTCTAACACAGAGAAGGAAAAAGTAATTCGGTACAGAGTAAGTCGAGTCTCTCGAGATTTCCGAATTCTTCAGATGCTGACGTCAATTAACCCATATAGAGAGAAAAAAACAAAAATTAATTTTATCTCTCATTGGATAACTGAATGTTATCACTAACCCACACTACAAACTAAATTCGATCAACTCTTTAAAGCAAAGTTTTTGAATGGGCATCCAAGACCGAGAGCGCGCACGTCTAGCCCGATGGAGATAAAGATCGAAAATAAGGTTTTATTTATTGTTGAAGAGAAAGTGGGGGAGGCTGATCGTATCTGCCACAAAGATCATAAACGAAAGCAACAGCCGTATCGCCTGCAAAATGCCAACAACTTTGAACTTCGAGAGATTGGGTAAGCCGTCACAGCTGAGATGAACAGAAAATCGCTACACAAGTAACTAAATTATTTCAAAGCCCACTTTTTTCACATTGCTCTTTGTAACAAATAATATTTCATAGTAATAAGACACGCCTAAATATTCTAAATTGAATAAAAAAATGAATTGCAGTATATCGATTAGTGTTAGTCGATTAATTGGTTGTGATCGATTGACATGCCGTGCTCTCAGCGTTATTAAATGCCAATTTTGATCAAAATTCTTATAAACAAGTAGACCTAATACCTGTAAAGTGAACTTAAAAATAAAAATTCACAAATTCGGATTCGATCAAACACAGACTGAGGCCCTCCCTTCAAAAATTGATCTTTCTAGAAGACTAGAAGTATTTTGCGAGTCAAACAACAAAATTTTATTATTACTGTACAATATTTACTGTTTATAAAACTGCTTTGACTTGGTATAACTGTTGCAAAATGCTATAACATAATAAACCTTTGCGGAAAAACCTGTTGAAATTAGGTTCATCTACATATCTTTAAATTTTCAATAGTTACAAACAATAGCCTTGGTCGATCCACAGCAATAATTTTTTTTTCTACCCAAACGAAGAGATTCTAAAATTAGATCTGTTTTTCAAACTATGATACTGTTTGCAATAACAGCACGAATGCCTCATTTCCATTAAGAAATTTTGTTTTAACTAAATGACTTGGTCATATCTGGGGTCAATTAGCACAGTAAATAATTCAACAAAAGCATTATTACGAGTTTCGAATTTCGTACAAGTATGCGAGTACTCGGTCATTAATAATAATTGTAACAGTGTGCAAAAGAACGTGAAATAACACAAATGCTTTTGCCATGAAAAAGTTAACAATTAAGTTTTCAACGGTTATTTTGTAAAGTTTATCGTTAATAAAATTTATTGTCTAAAAAGAGTTAAATTTACTTAACATTTACTTCCATATGGCATGCAATTTATCAATACCGGTAACCAATTAAAATAGGCTTGCTGTACAAAATATAGACAATTTTAAATAAAAAAATTATAAAAATAGTTTTTAAATAAAATCCATTTCATAATAGATGCACACATTGCACAGCAATTAAACTCAATTTATATAAATATTTTTAATATGACTGTTTTTCTATAACTATAAGGATAATGGATAAAGGATAACTATAACTATAATGGATTAGGGCCATTGGGCTCCTGGCTCCATGACACTAGGGCGCGCGTGGTATAGCCTACTGTAAGGTCATCACTTGAGGAGAAATGATAAAACCCCCTTTCCCCACCACCACACACACTAAAATAAAAGTAAGAAAAACAGATCCGTTTCGTCTACGGTCTAGGGATGTTGATATCGAAAAATAAAAATAATATCAATACCGGTATTTTTTTAAAAAAATGATGTAAAATCGTAAACGATTATCGATACTGTATTTCCATAAATTGAATAAAAAAGGCAATGCGTTCTTTAAACTTTTTTTTTTTTGGTAATTTTAAGAATTTTCAAAATCAAAGTCACATGTTGGTACGCCCAGAAAAAGTTACACAAGTAGTCCTGTGATGATTAACTTACTGTAGTTGTTCCAATTTATTTACGAGAGTGAATGAATGGTAAAAGGGTAGGGGGTGCAGCTCAATTATTATGTACTGTTATTAATCAATTTTACTGCTGAGCCAATTACAACTATGTGACTACATAATGCCGCAAAATGAAACGTTTGCCTCAAACACAAAGTTGTAAAAGGTTAAATTACCAAGACAAGAAAAAAAGTTATTTTATGCAATAGAAGCTTTAATCTACCACAATTTTCACCAAAAAAATCAACATTTTTTTCGAAAACATTGGGTAGCAAAACAGTTTTACTATTACAGTATAATAGTGAATAGGGTAAAAAAAATCACAATAAAAATGCCGTTGAGTAGTGGTTGGCAAAAGTCAACAAAATAAAGAAACCCTCGTCCTCCAAAAATTATAATGGCTTTGTTAGGTCGTTGACCCAAATTGGTACAGATTAGTGTAGGTACCTCAAACAAAATGAAAAAATAAAACAAAAGAAATGAAATGTTAAATTAATATTTGATCTTTATCTTCACTTCTCTTTTAAAAACACAAAACCTACACTCAAAAACAAAACAAAAAAAAAAATAGTGCGTATCTCCATTACCAGAAAAAAAAGTCGGTTGCATTATTAGTCCAAACATAACAAAAATACAAATACCTGTACATCTACAATGTTTCCTAGTCTATAGAGTTGAAAGTTATCTTTCATCAAAAACCATTATTTAACACGTTCGCTTTAGATTGCTAGTTCATTCATCCATTAAACTAATATTTCCCCCTTTTTGCACAAAGTAAAACACGTTATACTGTAATAAAATTCATTCAATTCATAAGAACATTGTTTTGTAAACTATGGCTACAGTCATACTCATAGAAATCCTACTTAATGTACAGTATTTATTGCATTATTTTATGCAAAAGTATAGTTAACTGTAGGCTACTATGAAGAAATATTAAAACCTAACACGTTTTAGCAGATAAAAATGGTGAGTTGATGTCGGATAGTAATAATTGCTTTTAAATTCTGAGTAAAATACCGGTTATCCGAGATTTTACTATTCAACTTCCGACAGTTACTAGAAAAGCTAAAAACTTTAAAAGTTGTATCATTTTACAAAGAAACTTAAAAGTTTTATCAGTAAATAAATATTTCTTTGGTTGATATAAAATAAATACGGTAAATAAAAAAATTAAAATTCGTAAAATGGCATTTCCCATACCAATACAATTTCCCATGATAAATTTTTTGATGGAATATTAAAAATATATTTTCTTAAAAAATATTATAAATTTTTAGCAAATGTTTTCAAAATTAATTATGTTTTAAAGTTATGCATACAGTACATGATTGTATTTCAATACTGTCTATGTTTTAAAACAAATGCGAAAAATAGAAGCTGAACGCATTGAGTGGTTTATAGAACCAAGTCAAGATGCAGAAATTCAACAAAAACTTAAAACTAATTACAAATGGTCCACATACCGAGTGTTTGTAAGTTGTAACAATGTAACTTTCTACTTACATTGTTTATGAATGGTTGCAACATTTTTTCTCCATTATTATTACGAGCATTGTTATCAAAGGACAGTACTGTACTGCTAAAATGAGAGTAAAAAGTTGCTTTTCGAATTTTTATACTGTATTTTTTTTAATATTTATTGATTTAACCAGATGGCTTTTTACTAAAACTATGTGAATTTCTTTGTAAAATGGCACACATTTTAAATTTCTATCTTCGTTAAAAAAATTTAACAACTAGCGGAAGTTAGATAGTAACATTTCAATAATTTTAGACACCCGGCACTGCCACATAATATTACTACTACCGGTATGACAAAATAAAGGGGAAAAAATTCAAACAAGATTATGCAACTATTTATCTACTAGAATGCATATAAAATTAAGCATAAAATATCATGCACTTTAAAATCGTTAAACTTACATTTCTTCATCTGAGATCTCATTAAAATCAAACGCTGTTGACATACCGGGGCAATTTGTTTCGTTTTTCCAAAAACATCAAAATGTGAGCATAACGCTTTAACACAATCCTCTACGGTAATTTTGCAGCGGATCTACTGGTCAACTTCATTCACTCCGAGCACCAAAAATACTTATTCTACAATGAACAGCTGAAAATAGCTTTAACGCAAATCTTGGAGTAGAAAAACAAATTACCTCGAGAATTCTCTATCAGCGTGTTTCTATAAGACTCATAATTTGTTTAGATTGAACATTCCGTTTCGTCAAGGACTTAAATACCAAACGTAGTTACTTAAAAAATGTTTAGACTGTCTTTGTTCAATGTTTGAACCAACTAATATTCTATTGATAAAGCGTCAGCGCAGACTCGAAAATCATGACGGTTTTTTAAAGAGTTCCTTCCATCTCCTTGTGCGGTTGAAAAATAACCGAGTTGTTTTACTCAATTTTAAACTAAAAACACATTCAAATGACACTCGCGTAAACAGCAATAAATAGTTTGGAGTGCGGTTGAAAAGTTTTCTTCAAAGGTGCAAATCACTTGTCACTCGTAATTGGATGTAAACATCAATGGTGATTGGTCCCTTCCAGCAGAAGGTATCCTATTTTTATGCGGACAGCGAAGAATTTCAATGTAAACAACACGTCGTGTAAACAAAGATTTTTTTTTTTTTTTTTGAAAAAAAATTTTTGATCGGAAACGTAAACAAATTTAACAACATATAATTAGATAAACTTGACCAAAATTGGAAATGTTCTTTACGAGAAACGATTCCTCTCAAAACAATTTTTTTAAAAAAAATATATCCTTGAATTAAGTTAGATAAAAAAATTTTTTTAACTCTTACGTATGTCTATCCAGACGATAATTGGATAAAATAATAAAGGTTAATGGTCGACGCCGTCGCATTTGCAGCTAACAAGCAACGCACCGTGTATATTAGTGTCAAGGATGATCAATAAATAGCTTATTTTTAATTGGTGGTGTCAAAGTTTAGGGATAATATACGATCTTAGTGATGGGGATGATGCTCATAACTGATTCATATATCCCACACTTTTTCCTTTCCAACCTATTATTTTATTGTCGTTATTAATAATGATTGTGGGTAATTTTTTTTCTATCTCTCTCTCTCAGCAATCCGATTGCAAGAGAACAAAAGCTAGATAAACCGATAGAAGTATGCTAGTGTGTCACGATTCTTATGATGCCACGCCGTAGACATAAATCGCCGCATTTTGCGAGTAATAAGATAACATTAAAAATAAATTTAAAAAATCTTACCGACTACTGAAGGCTAAAGCCAGCTGATCGATAGTTTCGAAAAATTCCACTGGGTTATTGTCTCCTTCTATTTTAACGTCCTCGTAATTATAATCTAAAAAAAAAAAAAGTAATGGTTAAAATTGAAAATATCAGATTATATAAAGTTAAGCAAAAAAAAAAAAATTACTTACTTTTAACTTGCTGAATTAAAAGTCCAGCCGCTTTTAGAAGTTCCGTTGAGCGTAAAGGAGGATACCTCTCGAGAATTGCGCGGAGGATCCTTAGTACTTCGCCCAGACGCTCGTGGGCGGACACTCGGACAACCTCTCTCCTCTTATCTGGAAATAAAATCTAAATTAGATCTCCCACACTAAATCATTGTTAGATAAGTTATAATGATTAATTGTTATAAGCAAGTTTAACCAAAATGCTTCGGCTGATATAAATTACATGTGTAAGCGTAATTCATAATCTAGAATAAAAGTGTAAATCTATCCAGTATTTGGAAACGTACAAGTAGAACCGGAAACCGTTTTAAGTTTTTTGTGCGGACATTAGTAAGCTACAGATCTCTTAAATTAAAAATAAAAGTCGCCAATAATAATTGCATTTAAATAGTATGAATTGCTTGCTGGGGATTGTATACGCTTTTCTAATGGTCTTTAAAAAGGATTTACAGATTTGTAATTATAAAATTAGATTTGGACGTTTCTTCTTTTCTTTTTCGTTTTACAAAGAAACAATTTTTTGAAATTTCCTGTGGGGTGTAAGTGCTTCAAAATACATGTGTAATTAACATTTCTATAAAACACAATGTAAATAAAATGTAGGCCTAAGTGAAAGTTTTTATAATTTAAAATTTTAACTTATAAAATTTTATTACTGAGCCCATTATTTAGCATTTCACCAGACAGGTACCGGCAGCCCAAATGATTCTATTCTTAATTTATATTTCCGCTTACGTTTGACAAAAGATTATGAGTTTATTTTTTTTGGCAAACAATACATTAATTTTAGTATCTTATGCGTCAAATTTTGATTTTTGTAAGTAACAAGGTAGACAACAATATTCATTTCATCAAGCGTAGATTCGTAGTTTAATATGTTGTCCTACTTTTTAATAATAATTGTATTATAAAAAGTGTTAAATCCCTTTGTCACAAACAACAGGTAACATAACTACCGCTAATTACGAAAAACTTTACGCTTGACAAACCTTCAAGTGTCATTCATTCTTCAAATTTCGAATCTTAACTTTAATTAGTATAAATAACTTCCTAATAAACCTTCTACCCTAAAAAGAGTACGGCAAATAAAATACAAATAATAATGTAAATTGTTTTAATAAGAACTTCTATGTAGTTTGCTAATTTTATTTTTAAAACATTTTGTATGTTTTTAGTACAGTAACTTTTTTTTTAAAAAAAAAAAAAAAAAAGTTTACAAGTACCGCTTGTACTTTGTTGCTAATTAACATAAACTAAAAAAAACTCTTTAAAATGTCACCAAATGTAAGCCACATAAAAAGGAAGAAGAGGAAAATAAACTGTTTACAGAAGTTCTAGTCAAGGTGTTTTGTGACGTTAGAAGTCATTTGCAATATAATTAATGCTCATGCAAATTCTAATTTCTAAAACAGGATCTCCCATTTAAAAATAAAATCACCCGGATTCAACATCTAAAAATTGTTTAAACAGTTGGAATTAATCTCATTGACATCTGTTGCGTAAATATCCTGATTCGTACATTTTCGAGATTATTAAATGATCTTGATATTATTTATAATTTTAGTAAGTAAGTACAGGTATTTAAAGTTCCTTAAACAAACGCTGATCTCATCATCCTCACATTTTTCCGCCACACCTTTTACTTAATTCGCACACAGTTGAAAGATAATTTTTAATTTGTATATTCATCGTTCGCATAGATTTTTTTTTTAGTCTAGTTGACAAAGTTTAACAAGTTGATAATTTAAAGCCTACCCCCCACCCACACCCCCGTGGTTTCACCGCTTTAGAAATAAATAATTAAACGTCAAATTTTCCTCAACTATTTTTTTTATAAAATGGAATTTAACGCGAGAAAAAAAATTGATGTGACAAAAATTCGCGCCAGCGCTTATTAGTTTCTCAGATTAATAGGATCCTTTTTAAAACAAATTTGACTTTTTCAAATATGAAAGACTTTCCAAGAAACAAAAAAAAAAAAAAATGGAAAGACGCGTGTTTCATGCCTATCTACACGTAGTATCGATGCAGTAACGTCACTCGTCAGAGTCGTGATTCTACTAAGTACAAGAAAAATCCAAAGAAAAACTATTTTTTAACTGTCGCGTTAATTTTTTTTATTTTTAAAAACTTGTTTCGAACATATCAAACTAAGACTCGTTTCGAGAAATTCTTAGAAGTTTCTTTTCATTTTCTTCCTAAGAATTTGATTTGTTGAAATCATTGGCGATGAAAATGTTAAAACCAAGGTTGCCCTTCCGACTAACATTTATTCAGTCGTTCAAACAACAATCAAGCTGCGTTTGTACTGTGCACATGTAGTCAAAACTCGCAATCATAAAAAGTTTCAAAACTCGATGTTGGTTTCTACAAAATTACCTAAAGAAAGTTTTTAACGGATTGATAATAAGTTAAAAGTTCAATAAGCTATTTCCTTTTACGTGAAATTAATGTATAGGCCTCTTGTAAAAATGCTCGTATTACTGTATTCAAAATCGGACCATTTGAAGCTATTGACAGTAACTTTTTTTAAAATTGCAGTAATTTGTACTTAATAACTGCCTTAAAAACAATACGGTAATTAAATACGGTACCGGTATGTACCTTACAGATCTACACAAATTGAAATTTAAAGTTCAAACGGTACTTCAGTTGGGAAAAAATGTTTGAATGAGAAGGTTGCATTTAATGCATCTTTTGCGGTGTACCTTGACTGCTTTAAAAACTTGATCATGCTGTTTGAATTGTTTTGAAATAGAAAGATAAAAATTGAAAAACTCAATTACTCCGCAAATCATAAGCATACACCCCTGGGTAGGGGTGTATGCTGTAATTGCTTTAATTGTACATCATCCTAATCAATTTTCGTGCAAAATAAAATGACCGAAGTAAATATCTACGGAGAGGATTGTAGCAG
>JAQGAZ010002571.1:0-16814 GCA_034692225.1 Polydesmus complanatus
TGTTTGAAGACAGTGCTCCAATCCGTTCAAAAGATATGGAGGTGGAGGCATTACTTATCAGCCTACCCTCGTAATATAGGCTACGTATGGTTTTTTGTTAAGCCGAAGAGAACGGACAAAATCGTTGATTTACCGAGGTTTTTGATAAATCAAAATAAATCAAAGCGTTACTGTATTAAATTTCAATGCCATTTAATTTGTAATGTTATTTTTGATTTAAAAAAAAATTTTTTTTGGGTAACGGCTTTTTTATAGGGTCTTTTATGACTTGAAATAAGCAAATTAATTTTAGAATAAATTAATTTCTCTTACTAGTATAATGAAGCCGTCAATGAAACGCTACAAATCAACGATAAATCGAAAAATTATTATTTTTGTAATAGTAAATTTGTATTAACTTTAATAATAGTTTTAACTAGAGCTATTTAAGCAGTTTGAGCAGAGGAAGAGTATTAATTATTTAGTATAAAACGATAATATTTGAGTACGGTATTATTACAAATTTTTTTTTAAAAAAAATTAATGACTGCGAAAGTTTGCGTCAAAAGAGTGATATCATTCCACCTTTCAATCTGTTTTTCAATTAGCATAAAATAAAATGTCAACAGAAAGCAGATTAAATCCTGGAATTTAGTTTAATTACGTTGTTTTGGAAGTTCTAATTGAAAAATGTAAATTCAAAGTGCTAACATTTTAGAATGGGACAATTCAGTCGCAAAAAAAGATTTTTATCGAGCTACCCGTATTAGCGGCCCTGTGAGTTTGAGAGATCGTTGACTTTACTCACGTGCAACTTGCGCATAATTATTTGCGCGTACGCGATGCTCGCAATTTATCTCTCATCATTCTTATGAGTTCTAATATTAGAGTTTTACATGCAACGCGGATTTCTATTTACACATTTCAATCTAATTGACAAAACAATAACAAACTAGGCAATTTTATGTAGCTCGTACATTCTTTCGGTGACCAACGAGGGGATAACATTGAACAAATTAGACAAGAGCCGTTATCTCAAAATCTAAGCCATCTAAATTTAAACTCGGGGTTTGACTGAGAATTCACCTAGACTCTCGTGTTGCCTTCAGTTTCTTATATGAAAGCATGTAAACACCAAAGATACTGTACATTTCTTAACTACTATTTTCTACCAGTAAATTTCCTGTTTACCCTAAAAACACAATAGGCCTACAGTAGGCTACCGGCGTGCATGAAAAACTTTGAGAATACATGTATGCACCATTTTATAATTAAAATTTCTAACTAAACACACCGACAACTTGGCAACACCGGCACACTGGTACCTTTACTTAAAAATCGAGAAATAATAATAAAAAAAAATAAGTACCGGTAATTAAAAAAAAAATCGACGCAATAATCCTCTTCAAAAATTATCGGTTGCCACTATCCTGTACCTTGGGTTTGTGGCTAAAATATTGAGGCCCAATCTGGTTCGATTGTCTCTCTATAATTACTTAATTAAGTTAAATGAAATGCTGTTGTATTTAAATTTTACTGCGTAAAAGCAATAGGCTACTTTCAGATATTGAGTTCAGAAAACCTTTTTTGCTATTTTTGGCTAAAAATGTTGGAAAATTACAAGTGATTTGTCATTGAATTAAGGTAAAATTATAAACATCAAGTTAGCGGTTTATCTAGGTGGGGAGGGGGATCACAATCATGTATTAAGTTATGAAATTCATGTTTACATAAAATTTAATGATAAATGGAATTAACCAAAATCACAGTAAAAAAAAAACTCAACATTCTGTGTCATAGTAGCCTACTGTAGGATATTTGAATAGCGATCATGTACAAATTTGCCACGGAGTTTATTTGAATGATCTGATTTATCTTTACATAAGCCGCCATTTTGCGAGAAAAATTATTGATCCACAGACACAGACATAATCTTATAAGACATTCGGGGCTATTAAAAAATGTGAGCCAGGAGCGGATCAAATTCAGTACCGAAATCCCGAACCAGACAATTTGGTTTGGGATTTAAAGCACTAACATCCAACAAAAATCACGGTTCAATAAATAAAGGCCACAATAACAGCTACAAATTATTTTTGAAGTTTTTATTTTTATTAGATCAGTCATCTGTGGCCGATTTTGTACTTGCAAATTTAATGCACTCTAACATCGCACAATTCTGCGATACGTATGACGCCGTATATCGTACTGTTACTGTAACCAAGTGCGTTGCAAATAGCCTACAATCAACTCGTGATTTTGTAACTCTCTAAACAGTTTCAATCAATCAATTTTATTTATAAATTGATTCTCTTACCACAAGTGCTTTATTGCTTCTGGCAACGGCCGTTTTTAACGAGCGTTAACTACCAAGTTTTGCTGCGCGAGTTTTGTTTGTTTTTTCTTCTAAACTTTCTTCCAATTTTATTTATATTTTTATCCGTTGTTTATTTTTACTTTTAGTTCTGAAATCTTTTCTATTTTTTTTTTTTATTTCAATTTTGTTTATTTGGTTTTGTTTTTTTCTTATTCCCGTACTGTAATTGTTTGAGTTTGTTTGTTGCACGTGTTTACTGTTTGATTTATCCGCATGACGTCACGCACGTTTCCATTAGTTGACGTCACAAGCGTCTCCATTACGCGAACCCAAACACTGACAAGTATCTATTATGAGTTGAAAACGCTTTATTTTTATACCTTTGGCAAACTTCATTGTTTAGAGTAGATGTTGCCCCATCTCCTTCCCCTTCCGTCACTTCCCCCTCCTCCCCCCATCCTTCCTTCATCTCATTTTTTTTTTTTTTTGACGCGTGTTTTTCTTTGCTCTTAGTCATCTCGACGTGTGCGGAGTGTCCGCCAAGTAAGTTTCCTCAAAATTAGGCGTAAAGATTCTCATCATTTATTATCTCGCCTCAGTTTAACCTAGTTGGAAGATTTTGCGGACACTCCGCACGTTTTGGAAAACTAGGATCACGTGACTTTCAGCAGATGCTTTCTCGATCACATGAATAAAGAAAGCGTTTCATCTCGTTTCGTTTCATTCATTTCATCAATTATTCACACTGTAGCCTACCTGGTGCACTTTGAACACTTTCTTCTATCTCTTTCCTTTCCTTTTTTTTTTTTCTCCTTTCGTCGACGAACGCTCATGCGCTCAATTTTGTTTTTCTATATTCAAAATGTAATACAAAAATAAAGAAAAAATGTGCTTATATAAGTTCTTCGTAACGATAACACGCTATACAACGTCATGAAATGCTTTTTTATATAAAAAAAATTCTTGATTGCTTTTATTTGGATTATTTAGTAAACCATTTTTTATATAATAGGACGTTTACTCGAAATTGAATAATATGTTCTTTTAATTTAATTAATTTTTTTTTTTGTAAAAAATGAGGCTGAAAATAATTATTTAATCATATCCACATTAATTACATTTTATGTCAGGAAATTCGAGGGTTTTTTTTTATTATTATTATTTTATTTTTTAAAGATCTTTGCATCTAATTTTGAAGAATGGTTTAATACTGAATTCATGCAAGAAATCTTGAATTAAATAAATCTTGTTTTAAATTAAATTTGTAAAATTATTATTTTATCGGTCATTTTGAAAAAGAAACCGGTCCATTTTTTTTTCGAAGTTTTCTTTTGGACATGAAAGTAGGCCTACAGTGTAATCTACAAGTGAATAATAATATCGTACATCATTTTTGGGACTAAGAAAAGATCCTCATTTTATTAACTAATTGTCATATAGTCATTACATTACTCGTATATTCGTAATAAATAAATAATTATTTAAGAGGGTAGTTTATCTTTCAATCTTTGAAAACATTTAAGACAAAATTCAGTAGAGCCTAGGAATTATTATCGTAAAAAGCTACTGATTTATGCTGTACATGCTGTATTGAAATAGTTTTGAGTACTTGCGCAAGTTGCAGTTTCTTCTTCGATTCTTTGTAAATTTAATTTTTATTTTTTTTTAATTATCCATTCAATTAAGAATACAGTATACTGTATTGCAGAAATGAACCACATTTTTAAAGGTCCTAGAAAAATAAATGCAGGAAATTTGATTCCAAATTGCGAAAGCCAAATTGATTGTACGAATAGGAAATCAATATAACTAATAATTATTGGAAAAAATTAAATTTAGCTAAACTGTAGCAACTACAAACAGTACTTTTAATTTTCTTTAAAACTGAATGCTGCTAAACTCACAAATTTTGATAATTAAAAACCATTTACATGTTTAATGAAAGATGTCGGTTGACGTCATCAACTAAGCCTGTCAAAGAGCGCTTGTACTTAATTTAATCGAATAACAATCGATGATCAAAAAATATGATGGACGCAAATATCGGTCGTGACGTCATGATTATAATAATAGGTGGGAGGGGGGGGGGGGTAATAATCGTCTCCCGGAAGCGAGAGATAAGGCGGTTTCATGATTTCGCAAGAAAAAGCCTGATGACGTCAGTCGCGATCGATGCAGCGTAATGACGTCACCAAACGACGTTATCTTAATCCGACAGCAGGACAACCATCAAACCTACCCTCCTGTTCCCCAATTAACTTACCTTGCACGCCAACTCGCCGCTTACATTATTAATGATCGATTAATTAGTTAATTGATTGATTGATCGATTAGTTAATAAATAAGTGGGGGAGAAAAAAAAAGTGATATTTATTATTAAGCTTTTTATTATCCTTTCGTGTTTTTCGTTTCAACGGTTCCCATGTACAAGGGGATAATCGGCGACCGCAGGGAAAATGCGATTAGCTGAGCGGTTGATTTTATGCATGTTTTTATTTTTATTTTTATTACTATTATTATTTATGGTATTTCGAAAGGCCTATACTAGCTCCGTTTTATTTATATTTAATTATTCCTAACATCACACGAGTGCTTATTTATTAATAATAGCTTGTTATTATGAAATAAATTTGATTATGAGAGGAGAAAGTTTTGGTTTGGGTTTTAAATTTTATTGATAAGGTTTAAATTAAAGATACGAAATGTTTTTGTTATGCCGATATTGGAATGAAACGTTTTTGTGACGACGAATAAAATAAAAAGATGTTTCTGATTTAAAACGGGTGATATGATGGTTATGAAACAATTCATAGAAAAAATAAAATTGTGACGGGGGTTTTTTATTTTATGAAATTTAATTATGATACTGAAGTATGCGAATTATTTATGAGTACTAAATTTTTTGTTTGCAGAGATTTTGTTCTATGTTATGTTTATTCGGATTTCTTCTAAAAAATCACGCGAAAACCATTGTTCTACTTTGAAATATTACACGAATTATATTTAAATATATTACATGTATATAGAAAAATTCTTTGATATATGTTATACAGACGGAAAAGATTCTAAATTAAAGATTCTTGAGCATTTTGTTGTCAAGTCTTTTTATTTTTATGATTTTCTTGCAGCTTAGAGAAAATTTTAAGAATCTCAAGTTATTTCAACGTTAAAATATATAAATTTTAATGTTAGATTAAATTTGCTTTGCTTTCTATAAAGCATATTTTGGGTATGCAGCTTTGCATACCCAAGGCTGTGTGATTTTAATATTGGATAATGTATTTGCGAGTTATTTATACAATACTGTATTTTCCGTGTTTATCTAAGACTGATTAATAATAATTAAGGCAATATCATTTGATACACCGTTTTAGTCCAGACGAAATTTCAGTCAGAGCAGAGAGCTGCGCTCAATTTTAATCTTACAAATTTTCAGCTTAGGGCAGATAATTGCGCAGTGTATTTTGCCTTGAGAATTGTTAAAAACGTTAAAAGCTTAAAATGAATATCAGTTGATCTCGAGCAAATCTTTAACGTGAATTCTATACGTTTGTCATTTTGTGATACTAATTTATTAAAAAATTATGGAGTAATTACAAGCTCAAAAAATGTATTAACGGTACTCATCATAATACCATTTTTTAAATATTTTATTTATTCTGAAAAAATGTATAATTTTTATTTAATTCAAATTCAATAATAATTATTTTCACTTAATAAACTTTATTATGGGTTCATAAAATGAATGCTTAACGATGTAGGGTCTATGTACAAACGTTTACAGTTGTTAAAAAATATTTTAACACTTAATTAATTTTTTTTCTTTTTTTTAGGTGGTTTTGGTTTTCGTTCTAAGCATCGCGTCTTTGATCATTTATTTCATCGATGCATCTAGGTAAGTGGAAACTCTTTTAAAAAAAAATAAAATTATAACCAATTTTTTATTTTGTGTTAATAAAATGTGCTAACATTTATTCATGTTAATTTTAAATGCTATCAGTTTGGGACTCAACGATGAGTAAGTACAAGTTACAGTTTATTTTTGTCACATTTTTTTTTACCTTGAGTCTAATTCTACCTGCTGACGTCAGGAGTCGAATGAGGGTTCTTTTTTTTTTTTGGGCTGAAAACTAGCTAACTGATGTTTAAACAAGTGCGGTTAAATTTAGGAATTTTTTAGCTATAAATATATATTTTTTTACTTTTAAATTGTATAATTATTATTAACTGGTTTTGTTTGCGGTTGTGTTTATGGATGACACTTGGCGTAATTAACTCTCGGCACATAATCGGGGAACAGGGTTCGTGTCTCGTAAAGTGAACGGATAAGTGAATCGTGAAATGAATGAAAAGCAGCCAATTGAAGATTTAAGGAGAAAAAAAAAAATAGAAGTGGCACGGTAAATGGCGAAGTATTAATAGAAATGGAACTTGAAAGATTGGAGATGGGGTGGGGTATGTGAAAAAATGAAACCAGGTCTTTACCAGCATTTTTTATTTATTTAACTTTAAAAAGTTTTTTTTTAACTTGTATTTTGAGCGGAAGGATAGCGGAAGTGCCGGAATTTCCCTCCCCATAGTAAGCTTGAATAAAATATAAATTATACAAGCATTTTGCTGTTAATATACGGTATGTATTTTTAAAAAAAAATAAATATGAGTTAATCTCAAAGACAAGGGAAAAACTTTCGTACCTAAAATGTCCTTTGGTCTTTAGGCCTATAATGTTATCATTAATGCACTGAAACGTTCTTGATTTTACTACATGTAATAGCTTTTTTTTCAACAAACGTCTGAATACCACTCACTTGCTTAATATGCTATTAAAGTTATGGATAATTGTAATAATTTTCTAGGTAAAAGGAAATCAATAATATTGTCAAATTGCCAATGCGCGTGTATGTTAACTTTTAGCTGCAAGTTGATTTTTAACAAATTTTTTTTATTGGCTATAGAAATATTTAATATTAGGGTGTAAAATAAGCTGAGTAATACAATTTTTTTTCTATGAATAGCCTAATGTAACATTTTATTTCTCTTCCCCCCCCCCTCCCCTCCCGCCTTCTTTAGAACGCTATATTTATTGACGTGTAGGCCTATTTATTATTAAAAACTATGAAAATACCGTCTGCATTACATTGGTGTACGTGCTGACTTTTCAATTTCTATGAGAGGTTATACAGTATGTATGTATTTTAGGCGTCATACAAAATGGCAAAATTGCAGAATATAATTTTTAAGTTAAGTTCAAAAACTTAAAATTGAATCACTTTCAAACTTCTTAACCGAAGCCATACTTTTTTGCAACCGCAAACTTTGCTCGTAGTTGATAGTTCTAAAAAAAAAAGTAATAATATTATACTGTACAGTACCTGTAACTTATAAGGTTATTTATATTATGTGAAGCGTCTACTGTTGAAACGGTTTAAGTCCAAAAATCATAATGTATATTTCCAAGAAAGCCAGCTTCAAAGTTAACAATAATTTTCATTGAACAGCATTGACTGCTGCGGTAAACGAGTGCCATTTAGTGGTGACACGTGAGGTTTAGGACTTAGCTCAGCTATTTGCAGTAATGAAACATTTAATGTTTAAACTTTAAAGAGTAGGGAACTTTATAAATTTTATTATTTTTTTTTTATTAAATGGACTTAAACAGTTGCCGCAATAGATTCTTTGAAATGCCAAAGTCGTTCGCAATATAACTTTGATACGAGACGTTCTTTAAATCCAATGACTATAATTTTAAAATTTCCAATTGCAAGTTATATAACAGCGGTTCTCATTGTTTTTAATGATCTTTTTCAAGATTTAAAGCCCAGACGTTGCTGAGTTTCTCTAAGACAGGTTATATAAATGTAATGCAATCTTTGGCTCTTTCTAAATGCACTTATAGGTGCTCGCGTCTCCCCGATTGAAGACCACGTCTATACATAAGACTAGTTCTTAAGAAGTTATTTTTTTTTGTAAGCTTTAGAAAACTTGAAATTCAGAGCACAACATAAACGTCATCGTTATTTTCCGTTATTGATGCTAATCGTGCACAAGTGTCTACCATTCTTTTATTTATTTGTCGGAAAATGGTTTGCATAGTTCTATAGCCTTTCAAATTGCTTCTAGGTCGCGTTTGGTAGCCAAAAGCGATTTGTTGTAAATTATTTGCGTCCTAAAAGATGTTATAGAATAGCATTTTTTTTAATGGACTTGTGGATGAGCGGTGTAAAAAAGTATAGAAAAGGTTAGGCAATTAAAAGATAGAGTGAAATCTGCAGATACTGCAGTGCACTAACATTATTACGACGGTTAAAAAGTAACAATATTTGCTAATTTAAAAAAAAAATTACATGCAATTTTTATTATTAAATGTAAATAGTTTCTTATTTAAACGTGCATTAATCATAAAAGTTCCTAATTAATTATCCATTGTATCATTATAGCGAATTTGGAGCAACGCACACGGCTCCGTGCAACTTTTTAAATCCCTCGTGTAGCGTGAAATTCTAATATGGGATTTAATTAAATGTGACAAAAAATGTAGGTGCTTGCCAGGTAATAGACGTAATTGATGAAACGCAAAAAGAAAAAAAAACTTTGCGTGCCAATCCACAACTGCCAACCACCTCGAATACCTATGATTATTAGCTGGATTACAACTAACGCCTACTAAATTAGATAAATATTTATGGCTGTTTGCTTGTTCGTTGGCTCTCTCGCTCCGTCGAGACAAATTGAGACGCCATCGGGGCGCTGACGTCATTTACGCTGACGTCAGGCGCTCGCTTATGCCTCACACTTGGGTTGAAATCCGAAGCACTAGAAAAAAATAGAAATTGAACAGTGTCGAAGAGTGTTAATTGCGCTGTCCATTCAAGTGACGAAACAAGTGTCTTTTCAAGTGTTCCTTAAATAACTATCTCCCCCACCCATCGATCCGCAACTCTTAATAACGAGGATAGGGAAGTAAAACTGCTTGTCAATATTGACGCTGCTTTATACTGCACCACTCGTTGATTTGCTATGAGCTTTTTTAATGTGTTTCAAAATAAAAACGTTTAAAATTGGCAAAAAAAAATTTTGGTATTAATTTCGATATTTTGAAGACTTTTACTTTGTCGTTGAGCATTACAATTAAAAAAAAAAATACTCATATTAATAAATTGATTTCTAATTTAGATTTTCTTTATTTCTGAGTTAATTAATATTAGGAATTAATTTGAAAAAATTATTTTTTGTAATAGTAAAAGTACAAACGTAACATTTTAACCTACTTGTTGCTGCTTGAAAGCAAAGGGATAAAACTCTTTGAGACTTTTTGTATTTCAAGTATAACAAGGTATCCGCGCGATGAATGATACTGTGTGTCACGGTGTAAGGGAACGAGCCGATTATATTGATACGCATAACTCCGTATTGTAAAAATTTAGGGTTGGCACCGTCTTACACCGACCTTTTCAAAATGATGATTAGTTTCAAATGACAACAAGCAATGACTGCTAGCAAAATCTAATAAATTAATTTTGAAGGTGATATTACAAATACCCGTTATTATTTTCTAAAAATATGATGCTTGATTAACTCGCGAGGAGAACTCCCTCCCCTCCACATTTTCACATTTGTAATAAATCAATCAAGGAAAAAAATATATTGGTACCAAGAATGGCTTTTTTTTATGATTATTATTCAATATAACAGATAATTTATTTTCGTTCGAGACGGCGGCATGTGCAAGGCTTCAAGTACTGGTGCCCTATGAATACTGTTGCCCGCCAACACCAAAAGCACTTCTCATTTCTCCGTTATTCATTTCTGACTTTGTATGGGAGGGTTAATTTTATTTTATCGTATGTTGTAAAATAATCCCACTGAACTTAATAGACGCATTAATATATACAATAAATTGTATGGCAATAGCAGAAATATTAAAATTAAAAATGTAATAATTGCAGGATAATATACGGTATTTTTATTACCGGTATTGAAATGTGGACTCTTAAAGGAGATTAAAATGCTTGTAAACGAAATAAATGTAATAAACATCAGCTTTAAACTAATTTATTAAAGCATGAAGGATTATTCTTTCCAGTTTGTAATTTGCGAAATAGTTACTATATTTTACTAAAATATATTTAACATTAGTATTTTTTAGTTTTTAAGCTCAGTTTCTGTAATGTTTTTAGCTAAAAACATGTTGTTGTCGCACATTTTCCCATTTTTATTTAATTTGCTAATTTAAGCATTTTACTATTTTTAAACTTTTTTTTTTTTTCGTAAAATTTTAACCACGCGTGAAATGGAAGGTTAATTTTAGGCAGGCGTCTATTTTCTTACTATCGTCAACAATTATTTATATTTGTCACCATTTTCATGTTTTAATGATATAGTATTTCTATTTTTAGTCGCTTTTAATTTTTATATTTTTATTTTTTAAAAAAAATCTACTTTGTAAATATTTACTTATTAATTAAAGTTAATTTAACGTGTGATATTTAATTGTATTATATCTTAATCCTTTTTATTTTTTTTATTTTCAGCCAAAAAGTTGAAAAATGTCAACTGTGGGCCTCCAATACAACCCAACAGATAGACTTAGTGTTGAATATATTTTTTATGATCTACTTTTTTATACGGGTAAGTCATTTCGTCAGAATTATGGTATTACAGTCTCCTACGATTATGTCTGGGTACGATTGTGAAAAATCGATGCGTTAGAGTTTGACCTAAAAAAAAAAATGTTAGTTGAGACCCTGGGTAGGACTAAGGGTTGGTGAGCATAGTTGAAGACGAAAAAGATGCTGGAAAATGAGGTTAGAATAGGAAGCGGAAGTCAACCTACAAAAACAACCTCTCTCTCACACACAAACACACACTCTCACAAACGCTCTCTCTCTTCTTTTCTTTATCTATGGGTTTTTTTCTTTTTATTTATTATACACGCATTCTTTTTCTTTTTTAATTTCCTGCTTTGTTGGGATTCAAAGAAAAACATGAAATCAGCAGAAAAAATTCGCATTGTTGACGCTGATGACGATATTAACGGGAAATTAAATTGAATGAGAAATTAATATATGAAATCGAATGAGTGAGAATGTCACTGACGAAAAGAATTCTCCTGTTAATTTTTTTTTTTTTTTTTTAAATTTATCGTTAATTACTTAATTATTAGCAAAGTTTTATCAATCATTTACGTAATATATACGGTGTACTGGGGGAAAAAAAACTCGTTGAACTTATCTCTTTAATCATCTATATTTAAATGGCACCTGGAAAAACTTTTACTTTAATAATTTTTTTACGCTCTGTACACCGTGTATATTTAAAGGAATTTAGTGATTGATAATACTTTTAAATTGGCTACAATTTTTTATACTGTACGGTATATATAAAAAATATAACTTTAAATTTAATTTATGTATTTCGAAAGGGTTTACTCTTAAGCTTATAAACCTAAGTAGTTTTGGATACCGAATGCAAGTAATGTGATGTACCGTACTGCGTTGAATGGGTGAATGTTTGTGACGTTTCTAAAGTTATGCATAAATAATGTTTGCACTTAAATAGAGGTAAAGACGATTAAATTGGATGGCCCTTACTAATCTATTCAAAGCGAAAGTGCGCATGAGTTAGTTGGAAAAGGAGGTTTTAGTCTCATCAAAAATGAATAGGCCTACTCGATTTTCATCGAATCAGCTTCGAATCTTATTGAATTTTTTACTAGATTTCTGACTTTTTTAATATATAAATAGAAGCTTAGTGACTGCGGTTTTAGAAATATTTTTTTTTCTTTCGTTATTATTTTGACAGTATTTAAAATAAATGTAATTTTACCATTGAATGGTTCGGAATTAAATTCTTAATAAAGGTGACTATCTATTTATCAAAAAGATTATAGCTTAGAACTTTAAATCAGATTTATATATTTGTGAACACTACTTTTAATTTTAAAAAATATTAAACTTTATTTTATTTAAACCGTCAAGTAATATTTATAATAATACAATATTATGTTGAGATTAATGTTTGCTTATATAAACTGTGTTAACGCGTTGGTTAATTTTATCGTCGATTGTCGGATACATTGACATTACAGATTATGTTGAACGCACAATGCGTATAATGCTCATACATTTTGCTTAAGCCTAATAATTATGCTCTATTCTCGCATAAAATCAGAAGAGGTCAGCCAAAGTGATATACTCGTACAGTATAATATAGGCATTTATTTTCCATTAGACAGACCATTATAGATAGTGTAACATGTCATAATTGTTCATAGCCTGACTAAACTTAACCAAAGTGACAAGAACTCACTTTGGCTAAAGAACGTGATCTATTATAAGGGATAAATAAAAACTTTTATCAACGTGGTCATCTGCTAGGATTACGGAGGAATTATACTGTAGATGATGTGTGTTTACTTAGTTGAATCGTGCACCAACTGTATCCGATCGTCTTTTATCATAATATTATTTGAAGTTAAAGATAACATTACCGGCGAAAAATATGCTGATAAGAAGCTATATTTTGGGTTATTTTAAAGTTTGTTATTTTAATAATAAATGTTTTTCAATTTTAAAATTTAATGATGTGTAACCTAATGTTTTTTTTTTTTTCTTTATGCTAATTTATAGTTCATAGCTGCGAGTGATAAATTGTGGTTTATGCTTGAAATGTATTCCTTCGTGGATTATTTTACGATTCCACCGTCCTTCGTTTCCATTTACCTGGATAGAACGTGGATAGGTAAGTTTTTTTTATTTTTTTTATGTAATAGAAAACATTTTAGAAATAGTAAAAACATTTGCTGATTTGGTTTTAAAAATGTATTTGCATCATTATTTGTTTTTCTTGCTAAAATTGATTTAGTAAAAATTATAGGCGGATCCACGCCTATCATTTATCTCATTTTGAATTTGTGACTAGTGCGCGTCAATAAAATAGACCACTGAAATACACGATTGCAAAATAAAATTAAATCCAATAAAATTCGGCATTTAATTCAAATTATTATAAAATTAAAATCATTTTTTTTTACATCGGGAAGGATGGAATTTTGCTTATAATGCATCGAATTCTTGTCACTCGCTTGATTTGAGAAGGTTTGTGTGGTGCTGTAAGCGATAAAATTGCTTTTTATTTTTCCATTGAAACAGGGCTGTAATCATAAATTATTAGTCTGCTTTTTGCAAGACATTTTCCTTTCAAATTTTAATAAAGATGGCGAAACAAATGATAATGGAATTGATTATAATGTTATTTAAAAACGTAATTTTTAGCTTTGTTGTTAGTGATCTAAGAATTATTTAATAGGAAAAAAAATCACAAATTTTTATGAGGATTTCAGTCTTTTTTTTTATTTTTATTTTTGCTATTATACCATCATCTTATCTGAATTATTTGTCATGAATGCTATTCTATTTTTGAGTTTCTCTACTGGCATCATTTTGTATTGTCCGCGTTATTATCAAACATTACTCTTCTGACTTTTTCTTTCCGTCTCCATCATTTTGTCATGTGCTTTTGTGTGATTCCTACTGTATACCAGTCCACAACCAACTTTTTGTCTTTTTATTCTTCTTTGTGCATCACTTTGCTTTTACAGTTTGCTTCGTTCATCATCGTTTTCTACTAGTCTACAGCTCTTATACAAGTAGTAATCTATCCAAGCATCATCATCTCTCTTGTAGCATCCTTCTGCCTCTACTTTGTGTGAAAAATCGATCGTCGCGCTGCCTTTTTTTTTAAAGCCGATTTCAAGCAGCTACTAGCGCTTTTATTGTTTTATATAAAAACAATGAACAAATGTATACAGTATATGCGTATGCACATACAGTTTTGAATAAAAATATGAAAGAAAGTAAATGACGTCATTGGAGGAAAATTGATTAAACGCGTGTATGTGCTGAGACGCAACGTGACGTGGCAGACATCGATGTCAGCGCTAGGGGAAACTGAATAAAGTAGCGGAAACAGTTTTACATTTTGCGAAGATACATTACCATTTCTTTACACATATCCCAAGACGACGTGAATAAAAAGTTTGATGACGACAGCAGCTTGTGACGTCATCAAATTTTTGTAGCTCTTTTCTAGAAAGACGAACAAAAGTTTCAGCCTAGAATGCATTAAGAAAATAATAAGGTTTTTGTATTTAAGATGGCTTTGTTCATTATAATATTTTTTAATTTAGTCAAAATTACATTATTTAGAAAAAATAAAGGTTTTAATTAACATTCTATAATAACATTTTACAATACTGTACGAGTGGGAAGGTTAAAAGTTTGAAAGATGATGCTGTAGTCGGGAAATGGGGACATATTTTGTTGTAATTTATGCTTTGATATTGTAAATTTTTTTAAAAAAATGTGCTGCAGGCCTTCTTAATTTTAGTTTAAACTTTGCTGGCCATGATGATGAGTATGATTACATTTTTGGTCCGATTATAGTCACAACACGATTGCTTCCAGTTTAAAATGTTTATTATTACGTGTAGTAGTGTTTAATTAACATTATAACTTGAACATTGATATATCTGAATAAAAACGTTCATTGTGAATTAAAGAAGCGCTAGGCCTTTATCGAAAACCAGGCATTTCATTGCATTCAAAAACGTATATCGGTAGAAAACCGGTGTACGTTTTTGAATGCAATTATGCAATACGAATTAAATTAGGAGAAATGCAAATATGCGTTACATCATGACATGGTGAAATTGCAATATATCACTCTATTTGCGTGATAATTACGTTTTGCAAAATCCTTTACGAATTAACATTGGCCTCTCAAAAATTTGCGCCAACTAGTCCAGCAAAAAAAATAAAAATGAAATTCTGTTATTGAATTGACCTCTATTTTTTTTAACATTCTTTTATCAGCTCAGCATTGGTTTTAAGTATTACACAGTAACCATATCCAAATTTGAATTTAAAAATATTTTTTTTTATCTTTGCTGCTTTGCGCTTTTAAACAATTACGTTCATACTCTGCTAATTTTTCATGCTCTTTTGCTATAATTTTATTGATTTTTAAAACTAATTTTTGCGAAACACTTACAAAGATAGCATCAATTATTATATTTCTGTTTATTCAGCGTTATTTCAAAGTTGGAACCATCTTCTTTTTTTTTATTGTTGCACTTGCTATTTTTAATACTTTTTGCAGCATTATTTTTTGCCAGATGCGAGTATAAACTTTAAAAATGCAACATTTTAAAAAATAAAAGTCATAATAATGAATTACTATTTAAAAAATGCTAATTTACAATCATTTTCATTTTTCTAATCGAATTGTGTTTTCTATAGGTCTTCGTTTTTTGAGGGCTTTGAGGCTGATGACAGTGCCGGATATCTTACAATACCTCAGCATCTTAAAAACTAGTAGTTCTATTCGGTTAGCACAATTGGTGTCTATTTTCATCAGTGTTTGGTTAACCGGAGCTGGAATCATTCATCTCGTTAGTTTATGAAATATGATTTGTTTTATTAATTAAGGAACTAACTTATTTTTTTTTTTCGTTAATTAGTTGGAGAATTCAGGAGATCCTCTTCATTTTTCTAACGCTCAACCCATGTCGTATTTTGATTGCGTGTATTTTCTAATTGTCACAATGTCCACTGTCGGCTATGGAGATTTAACATGTAAAACGGTGTTAGGAAGGTCTTTTATGGTCTTTTTCATTTTGGTCGGATTGGTAAGTCACAATTTCAATTATATTTTTATTATTATTTAATTTTTTTTCCCATTAAGTTATGCAAATTTTATTAAGAATATTAATATAAAAAAATAATAAATTGCCACGGTGACGCCAGCTATTAAGCTTCTTGCGTTCATAAATTTGTCGGAGAATTTTTTTTGTGGTACCGGTATCTAAGTACCATTGTTTTAGGCCGGTTTTTTTTCTTCCGCAACTACTATAGGGTGTCTACCATTTTTTTTTTCATAATAACAAGTTATTTTTATTTAGATGAAAGCGATATTACTATCTGTAAAAGTCTGAAAACCTTAATATCGCTAATGTATCACGTGGCACACTACATTTATTTTTTTTTTTCTACAGTAGATAGGGCGTCGACCGAGCCGCAAAAATTAAATTACATGTATGAATAACCATTAAAAAAAATATTATATTTGTGAGAAGCTGAATTGCTGACGTCACCGTATAACAAAACTTACATTTAACCACATTAAAAATTTAATACTTAAAAAAGCTAATATTTTTTTAAAAAATAATTATTACCGTACTAACTTTTATAAAATAATTAACTCGTATTCAAAATATTTTCTAAAAATTATTAAAATTAATAATTCTAATACACTGTATTAGTGAAAATGACCGTTGACCTCAAATCCCACCCCCTTAACTTATTATCCACACTTATAATAAATTAATTCAATTAGGACTAAAACAATTAATTTAATGAGGGCCAGAGATTTATTTTCTTTTTAATAAAGGGTGTCTCAGAAATAACGCAAGATGTAATTTGTATAGAAAACACGTTTTTTTAAATAGAAATAAATTTTT
>JAQGAZ010002572.1:0-16807 GCA_034692225.1 Polydesmus complanatus
TAGCTTAAAACACGCTCACTTTAAAATTCTCCTCAGGGTTAGTTGGCCTCTGATCCTCGCACAGTTCATTAAAGTGCTTCTTAGTGCGGATGTGGTAGAATGAGGTCCGGGGGAAAGTCGCTTTCTCCGCCCCATCCAGGTCCGGGTTCTTCCACGTCGTCGTTAGTGGCGCCACCAACACCTGGCGGTTGATTAACATCGCTGCAATTTCAAATACGAAATAATAGTTTAATTGATGCGTCGTCATTTTTATGACGTCATAGGATAAAAAGTTAAGCCGGAATTTGATTCGCATTCCAATTATTATTATTATTACGCCGCGTGTGATGTGCGGTGCAGCTCGCTTTTGTTTACGTAAAGGTTAAATCTATAGGAGTTTTTAAGAGGGCAAAACACTATTTAATTCGATTTTATTATAATGATCTGTTACTCATTAATAATTTATGTTCTTTACCCTTTTCATCTCTTTCCACTTGGTTAACCACGCGTTAACCAGTTGGTTAGACCTTTTAAATACGATGCATTTATTTAATTAATAATAATAATAATAATAAAGGTAAAATTGTAATAAGAAGAATCAATTTCGATTTCACTTTTAACATTTAATTATTGATACGCGAGTGCCCATTGTTTGTTTGTTTTGTTTTAAATTGAATATGCGGAAATTATAGACAATTATTAAATTTTATTAATAATTGTTTATTCATATTTATTTTATTACTATTGTAATACGAGGTTTTTAGCTGCGCGTGTGACGTAAGAAGCTACGGTGTATTGCGGTGCTGCTCGCTTATGTGTTGATTTCGTCTTACTCAATGTGGTGTTCTAAGGGGTTGCTTCTTGTTTGCAAATGCTCGTTCATGTTTCGGTTACAATAGAAACTCTTAATAAGGGAAGTTTCGAAAAAGTATTTACTAAACTTCAAAAAGCTATTACTGGGTTTTGAAAAAGTGCTTATTTGATTATTAAAAGGATTATTTAAGTACTTGCTATAGCTCCAATAAGCGTTTACGTTTCGAATGCGTTTATTAAATTACTGGAAGAAAGCTTTAAGAATTCCGTAAATTGCCTCAAAAATGCCGCACTAAACCTTAAGAAAACCATACTAAACTTTTATTAAGTTACGCTAAACGTCAAGAAAGCTGTACTATAGTTTAAATAGGCCCATACTAAACTTTAATCAGCCGTATCATTTTTGAAGCCTTTTTATAACGAAAAATGCACTTTATACCAGCGCAACGATATTATTATTATTGTTAAATAGGACAATGAGAAACACGATCTCTCATAGTGGAAACAATGGAGGCTAGATCTCGATCCACCAGCTCTCGTATTTCTTCCGATGGTATTGGATTGTAAGAGAACTATTAATCGAAATCAATAGAAACAGAACAGTTTGTTCCATTTGGCAAAACTAACCATGAACGCGTTTTTTCTTTTAACCATTTCAGTGCTGATGGTTTTACTAACGGTGGCCGATGACAACCACCGACAGGAAGCCAGGTAACCGTACCAAAAAAATAAAAATCTCATTTTTTCATTTCTAAGTTAATGATAATTATTAAATTAGTGCGTTGGAAGTGAAAGAGGCCCTAGAACCTCGAGAGGCCCGAAGCAAGAGAGAGGTGCTGCTGGAGCGGAACCTGCAGCAGAAGTCGAACCGCGCCAACTTGGCTCAACTCCACCAGGATGAGGCCAACAAACGCCACCAGAAGGAGTTGGATAACCGGCATAAGCAGGAAGCGCTGAAACGTCACCAGGAAGCGACGAAGCGCGTGCGCGACGAACACGCCAAAGAGCACAATGACGCCGGGGGTGGGTTGCACAAGCGCAGCCAGCTGGGGCTGAAGGATCGGGAGGAGGAAGCGGAAGAGGAGGCGGAGGAAGATGAAGCGGAAGATGAGGGGTTGGATTTAGACGAGCGGGATGAAGATCAGGATGACGAGGCGGAGGCGGAAGAGGATGAAGCGGAAGATGAAGGGTTGGATTTGAACGATCGGGATGAGGATCAGGACGAGGAAGCGGAGGCGGAAGCGGCGGACGACGAAGCGGAAGATGAGGAAGAGGGTCTGGAGAGACGAGATGAGGATGAAGCGGCGGATGACGAGTCTCTGGATGCGGACGAAGACTTGGATCTAGAGGCGGCGGATGACGACGATAGCTTGGACGAGAGGGATGAAGATGAGGAAGCGGACGACGATGATGATAATGATGCAGGAACAGTGGCTAAGCAATGGCCGAGCAATTCGGGCTCTCGCAAAAAGAAGACGCGTCCTGGGAAAGACCGGCGCCGTCGTCCCAAGCGCCCCTGGCGACAAGCCCCTCCTACTCCCATAATCGATTTAGAGAGCCGGCCCTGGCGACAAGCCCCACCGACGCCCATCATTGATTTAGAAGAGCCGCCTTATTGGCGACGAGTACCCAAGCGGCCCTATCGTCCTCCCTGGCCGCGAGGACCCACCCGGCCGAATAGATACTGGCCGCAGTATTTCGACGGGCCCTATCGTCCCTGGAGATATCCCTACCGTCAGCCCACGATCATCGACGTGGAGGACTCTGGCCCCTGGCGATACCAAGTAACTCCGCCTGATTTTGATTAATATGTTGATTTGTATAAAGAAATATAATAATAATAATAATAATTGGTTTAATAAAAAAATCGATTGAAAGTCGATAATTTAGAAAGAAAAAAAAAAAATGTTAGTTTGCGCTGCTTAAGATTTTTTTATGGGTTACTTAAAGTGGCCCTTATTTCGCTACTATACGGTGCTTCTTAACCAACAAAATCTTTACGTGACTTAAAATGTAAATAGAGAGTCAGTGCTACTAAGTAGGCGTTGGTTATATCGATAAACTTATTGCGTTCTTATTTGAATAGAATGTGAGAGGAGAGTGGAATCCGGATGTGATTTCGACCCAACTGAGGTATCCTATTTCCGTGATAATAATTATTATACATGACTGTTAATAAGAGCAACTCTTATTCTATTCCATCGTGTGAAGCCCCACAATGAATGCATTTTCCTTGTCAATAATTATTTCCTTAATAATATCAATGGTTTCGTTAAGTGTTGCTGACAATACTCAACCGGAAACCAGGTACTGTATTCCCATTTTTTTAATTTACTTTTGGTACATTTTGAATGTCTTAAAACCATTTTTGACTTAACAAAATTATTAATTGATCTGATTATTAATTACAGTGTTAAAGTGGAAGAGAGCGAGTTGGTGCGACAATTGGCTCATTGGGTGAGAAAGAGAAGCGTGGGCCTTTCTGCGAGTGGGCTGAAAGAGCGCAAACTACAGCGGGCAGCTGCTCCGATTAAACGTAATGAAAAGGCAGTAAATAAGTATCAGCATCCAGCTGGACAGAAGAAGGGCTCTGACAAGGCTCCTCTGAGCAAACGCTATGGAAATAACTGCTCTATTAACGGTCATAACAACTTCCAGGTGTGCCACAACGGTTAATCGAGCTTCTTTTTCTTACATAAAGAATTATGACCATTAAATTTTAGTATAATAAAAATGGCAATTGTTAAGATACATTTTCCTTGTTATTTAATAAGCGAAAAAAAAAAATAATAACAATAAAGTGTGCGCATGCGCAAGTGAGAAATTCTGTTACTAATATTAAATTTATTATTTCAAATTCTATTTTTAATGGCAAGTAAAAATTAAAAAGGGTGGGTGTTAGGTGCGTGCATAGGGTGTTATTATTGAATACTAGTCGTAAAAATCCGGATGTGAACTCGATCTCAACTCCGAGATCAAATATCTTTCGCTTTCATTTCTACGTACGCGGTAGAGAGCGAGCGGCCATTTCTATCTCTCCTATCGCCAAACAATCATGAAGGCCATCTTCCTGTATTTAATTATCTCTTTAATAGCTTTGTGGTCTATTGCCGACAGCAGCCAACCTGAAACCAGGTACAGTTATTTCTTATTTTTTTGTTAAGTAGGAACTTGATCTGAGTGTATTCAATAGCCAAGGAGCTCATTCAGCTCGTAAAAGAAGCTTAACTGAGGTAATGAATGGGCTGGTGGAGCGCAACCTGCACAAGGACCACCAAGATGAAGCCGCGCAAAGTCAAGACCAACTCAAGCACCACCAGGCCAAAGAGGCGGCCCTCAAAAGACATCGGAAAAAGCAGGCAGCCATGAAGCAACAAGGGGCTGCGCGGGGCAACGATGATAACCAGCAGGGGAAAGAGGCCCCAGGAAAAGAGGCCCGAGGAAAGGAAAACCAAGGACAAGATGAGCAAGGGGCAGCGGGAAAGGAGAGTGACGCTGCTGGGGCTGATGATGAACAAAGCAAAGCTCAAGCGGATGAGGTCAAACGTCATGAAGATGAAGTGAAGCACCATTCTGACCAAGCGAAACGTCACAAGGCGGGCATGAGTAAAAACAGGAAGAAGGCAGCATTAGCCGCGCAGAGGAAAAAGAATGTGAAGGCCCAACGGAAGAAGGCCCTGGCGCAATACAAGGAGGCTCGACGTAAGCAGCAGCAGCAACAACAGCAGCAGCAGGCTCAAGCCGATGCCGCTCAAGGACAGCAAGCGAACGTGAATAAAGTGGAGAAAGATGAGGCCTCCGCTGATGGTCAGAAGAGTGCGCCGAAGAGAAGTAAGGCTCAACATAAGCAGGCCCATGCCGCCTTGAAGAGGATCCACGCTACAATGAAGAAGGAGAAAGCGGCTATGAGGAAAAACGCGGACATGCAAAAGAACGCTGCTGGAGGGTTGGGTAAAAACGCCGCTGGGGGGTTGGATAAGAACGCGGCTGAGCAGCATAAGAAATTGGCCGCTATGAGGCATCAGGCTGCCATGAAACATAAAGCGGCCATTAGGGGTAAAGCTGCCATGGGCAACCCAGCCGCGCAACAGGGAAGCCAATTGAAGCTGCATAACCGCTTCAACCAATGCCAAATGATGGGAAATGGAAACAACCAATGGTGCCATAACTCTCCTTACAATGGATAGACGTTGCTGAGTAATGAAATGCCCCCCTCTTCTGGGAATGGAAATGCTAAAATCTTTTATTTGCAAATTATTTTTGGTTTTAATAAAATTTTGATTGAAGTTTTGAAAGTAAATTTTATATATCGGTGGAGCTTATTGTTTTAAAGGTCAGCAACAAATTAGTATTATACGAGTTGAGAAATCCGAAACTCTCCTTAGTCAATACCATTGTAATACATTTGTTGTTGATATTTCCAATTGGAATCATATTCTCCAGGCAGAGAGGGGTATTGAATGAAATTTATTCGATATAGAATTATTATTATTATTATTTATGACTATAAAATCAAGAGTTGGGTAAATTAACAAACATGAATGCGTTCTTCCTAGCATCGATCTCGCTAATTGCTCGGTTAATTATTATGGTTAATGGCAACCAACCGGAAGCTAGGTAATTTAATTTTTTAATGACCTTTCTAATCGATGACTTATTAATAATTATTTAGTTAGGCAATAATAATTATAATAATTCAGGTTTTATTTAAATTAATCTGTGAATGTAGTTGACCGATTTTGTTTTTTAAAAAAAAACTATTGAATAGGAGAAGGTGGTTTTTTACTTGCTTTTGCACCTACAAAACGTTTTTTCACTTAACAAAACATCAAAATTTCTCTTAAAAAAAAAAAAAAAACTGTGTAAAATGGAGCAATATTTAAAAATTTTGTTTCCATTATATTTTGAATAATTATGGTAATGTTTGTTATCCCTGAATTGAAAATTGGGTCACTACATTCGGTGATGAGAAGGGGGAAGGAGTTAGGGTTACTTAATTATTAACATAAAAAACATCTTAAGTTTGCAAACTTTAATAGTGTTAGTATGAAAGCTAAGGCGGAAGTGAGCGAGTTCATCCACCAGTTGGCACATTCTGTCCGCGAGAGAAGCCTAAGAAGCAGCAGAAGTGTGATGGGTGACCAGGTGTTGGGTGGAGTGGAGCAGCGCCACCTGCAGAAGGATCTCCACGCTGACGCGGCTCAGCGTCATCAGCAGGAGCTGAAGAACCACCAGGCAGCCATGAACAGACGTCATCAGGCGGAGGCCAGCAAGCGCCGCCTGGCTGCCATGAACACGCGGAAGGTAGGCCCTGCTCCCGCTGCCCCGGTGAACGTGAAGAAACAGCACGAGCTAGCGCACGCCGACTTAAAAAAGAGCCACTTGGTTTTGAAGATGAATCAGATGAATGTACTTAAACGGGATAACTACTGCAATATGGCCGGCCATCATAACAACCAGTATTGTTCGAACACCGATCATCATGGATAACAGCCTCGTAACACGAATGCGATTTTATTATTATAACTATATACACTGTAAGGAATTAAAATTACTCTTTTAAACAGAACTTAAAGTAGTAAATATTTGCTAAGTGTAGTCTTAGAAATAAATACTCGCTTAAACTTTGCTTTATAGAGAGTAAACACTACCTTAAACTTAAGTTTTTAAAAGTTAAGCAACTAGTTAAAATGTATTTTTAAAAAGCAAATGTTTGCCTATATGGAGTTTTAAAGACTAAACAATCAGTTAAAGAGAGTTTTATAGAGTAAATTCTCCATTAAAATAGGTTTTTAAGAAGTAAATACTCCAGTGTTGTAGAGAGTGAATACTTGCTTAAATGATAGTTTTGGAAGTAAATACTCGCGCGAGTGGAATTTTTAGATGCATTTCTTATTGCTATGAGAGCATTGAGGGGGGCTGCTAATAACTTTAGCCCCCCCCCCCCCTCCCTCCACGAGGCCCCACGAAATCAACAGCTGATTTGTGAGAACATTATTGTCTTCCTGCTTGAGCTTACACTCGCTCGACTTTTAGCATTATTGTTGTTGTGGCTTTCATTTTAATCCGCTTTAGATTTCGATTCAGCTCTTATTTCCCCGAGTATTGAATAATTATTACCCTAAATAATAATATTGCTAGAAGCATTTTGTTGTGGGTCTAATCATGAATGTATACTTCCTCGTATCAGTCGCGTTCAGCATTCGGCTAACGATGGCTGATAGCAGTCGACTTAACCGAGGAAATACCAGGTAATTCAATACTTGTCTCTTTTTTCATTGGAGCGGGATGCGAGGACATTATTCAGGCTTGTTCTATTAACAGCGCAATCGTGAAAGCTAAGCCGGAAATGAGCGGTAATTCAGCAGCCGAGAGAATGGGCAATGGAGTGGAAGCGCGTCACCAGCAAAAAAACCTCTTTGCGGACTTGGTTGAACACCATCGAGAGGAGCTGCTGCATTACCAGGTGGAACTGAAGCGGCATAATCAGGAGCAAGTAAGTCAGCTACATCGGGCGGAACTGGATAACTATCACAAAGCGGAGCTGGATAGGCTGCGCCAAGTCGAACTGAGTAGGCGCCATCAGGCGGAGCTGGACAAACGTCATCGAGCTGAAGTGAATGGGCGTTTTCTGGCTAAGGAGGGTGAGGCTAAAGCGGGTGATGATAAGGTGAGGGAACGAAATAGCGCCGCGCAGGCGCATGCGCAGAGCCACGCTGCTTTGAAATGGATTCACCACGCCATGAACCAGCAAATTAAAGCAGGTAGAAAGGTCTGCAATTTGATAGGCAATGGAAAACTCCAATGGTGTTAGCAGTGTCGCACATACTGGAGCACCATTTCAAATGTGTTTATATTTTATTACAATGGAATAAAGAATTATAAAATTTATAGCTTAATTTTAGTTAAAATTAAAAATAATTGTTTAAATTTCGATTGTAATTATTATTATGGCAATTTTTTCTGAGCTGGGATTTCTCGACCGGCCACGCACTGCATACTCTGACCACTTCCGATGATATCGCAGTTGGTGTTCCGGGATTTGAGGTTCTTTTTGCTTTTTGTTCCTTCTTTTTTCATGGTTTCCTCTTTCATCACTTCCTCTTTTGTTGCTTTCTTTTTCTTCTCCCCACTCTTATCTTCTTCTTTCGTCACTTCCTCTTTTGTTACTTTCGCTTTCTTCTCACCACTCTTCTCTTCCTCTTTCGTCACTTCTTCTTTTGTCACTTCCTCTTTCTTTTCACCATTCTTTGTACTTCCAGCTGAAACATTTCCGTTCTTTCGTCACATAATATTATAAGACAATTATAATGAAGTGAAATGGGTTTTACCTTTACGAACTATTCTTCTTAGTAATCCAACTTCCGCTTGGTTCGCTAACTTCCTGCAATATAAGTGTTATTGTGTCGCCAATGTATTTTTTAAATCAAGATTTTTAATCGAGAGATAAATTCAAAGATTAAAATCTTAAACCAAGGTTTTATTTTTTTTTAAAAAAAAACAGGGATTGCGCATGCGCAGGGGACACATTTGCCAACTCTTTCCATACGCAAGAACTGCTAAACTCGCTCATTATTCACTCTGCGTTTGAACTCGAACCTGCTGTTTAAAGGGCAGATAAATGTGATCTCTTTTACGCAATACAATTGCCGGATGTGAGTCTGATCTAATTGAGGATCGTATTTGCAGAGTATTGGATTCAATTGATACTCAAAAAGTAATGAGCAAAAAAAAAAATTCTTAATTGAATAAAAGCCAATCCAATGATGAACGCCATCTTCCTACTTTTAACCATCTCATCCGCAGCTTTAATGACCACAGCTGTAGATGACACTCAACAGCAACCGGAAAGCAGGTAACCAATTCCCATAGAAATGCAATTTAATCCAAGGTGACAAATGTGTAATATTACATAGTGCAATGAAAGCTCAGCCGGATGTTAGTGAATTCATCCGGCAATTGTTTCATTCAGTTCGCAAGAGGAGCTTGAGCTATTATGCCAATGAGGTGATGAGTGGAGTGGACGAGCGTGAGGAGGCGGAAGAAGAGGAGGAGGAGGGGATGAGTGAACTGGGTGAGGGTTACGCCAGGGAAGGTGAGCAAGCTGAGGGGTTGGAGGACGAGGACTTGAACGAGAGGGATGATGAGAACGGGTTGGCCGAGAGTGATAATGATGACTTGGAAGATCGGATGGACGCGCATAAGAGGGCTCACGCGCAGCTCAAAAAGATTCACAAAGCTATGAACCAAAAAACGCACGCGCAGGATGAAGCGAAGGCGCACAAGAAACAGGCAAAGATGCAGAAACAAGCGAAGATGCAGAAGAAGAAGCAACCGGGGATGATGCATAAACGGCAAAATCAGTGCAACACGTGGGGAAATCACAACAACCAGTGGTGTCACAACAGCTATCCCCTAGTGGTTAACAATGGTTAATTAATCACTTCTTGTTTTATTTTAGTTTACTTTAAAATAAATTCAATTTAAAAAATCTATTTTAATAAACGGTTTATTAGTACGTAATTGATAAATAAATTTTTGATTGGTTTATTGGTTAAATTCTCAATCTTAATATGGCACTTTTATCCCATTGTATCAATTGTTTTAGTGAAACCAGTTTGATCAAGTTTTTTTTTTTTTTTTTTGTCGAAAACTACCTGCAGCAATTTTGGTTTTAGCCAAATGTTTAGTGACACTGGAAACTACTCTTTCATAATTTTAAAACAATTTAAGTGGCTAAAAAAAGGATTATTGGTGGAATCGGGTTTGCAGAAGGTGGGTCTTAGTTCCAGCAAAAGCCAACTGCCTTTACATCAAAATATGAAAGCAGTTTCATGGATTGAAATGTCTGTAGGGGAAAATGCTGGATGGGCTTTTTTTTTTTTTGGATAATGTTGAGGTTTTTGTTTACCTATTTCTACCCTTTTAACTCTTTTCCTCCTTTTCCTCTACAACTTAAAATTTTAAAAAAATAGATAAAGGGTGATGATGTCACTTGGCTGTGTGGCTTTTCAGTGACACTATGTGTGCTAAAAGCAGATTATTACCACTGATTTCAGGTCAAAAGAGATTTAATGGCTGAATTGCTTCCACTAAAATTAGAACAGCAATTGTAAAGCCAACTTAGTTCATGGAAACTCCACATTAATGCAACACTCCGCTATAATTGCCATTATTTTGCAGGTCAAGAAAAAAAATGGACAGAATTTCGGCCATAATAATTATCCTTAAAAGTGGCTAACCATTGAAATAGAATAGGATCCTTTTTTACTACTTTTGCATATAGCAGATAGAGAATTTGCAATGAGCTGAACTACGAGTTGCCCTCATTGAAGAAGAGTGATTTTTTTCTTGTTCTTGTCTTAGCACCCAGAAAAGAACTGGTCAGGCAGTATTCCTCAATCTCTCTCTCACTTATTATTTGCTGTAGATGCTGTGTGTAAAGGGCAACAAATATGATCGAGAGAAATTCAAACTCTTTATTATCATAATAATAGTAACAATTTGAACTCTTATCAACAGATTACAATTGTAAAAAAAAAAAAAAAATAGTAGATGTGAGCCTGATCCAACTTGAGATCGTATTTCCTTTGTATTCAAATACATGTACAGTATATTATATGTATATATTGATACATATTAAAAGGGATGAGGAAAAACAATTCAAAATTTAGTGGAAGCCACATAATGGCAAACGACGCAATCTTCTCATTTTTAGTTATCTCGTTACTGGCTGTATTGGTGATGGCTGCTGATGACACCAAACCACTGGAAGCCAAGTAAACAAATCTTATTGAACTGACCATTTTACCCCCAGGGTGTCAATGCTTTCAATTACATGGTAGAGTGAAAGGTGAGCTTGAGGGTAATGGATTTCTCCGCCAATTGGCTCATTCAGCCCTCCAGAAAAGAAGCTTAAGCGTGTATGCGGATAAGGTGTTCAAGAAACTGGACAAGCGCAGCCTGCTGATAGAACGTCATCGAGAGGAGGCACGACATCACTGGGCAGCGCTGAAGAGACATAAAAAGGAGGAGGAGGCACTGATGAGGGCTATAGCCGAGAATGAGCTGGCTGAGGGGTTGGAGGATGAGGACCAGCGCGATGATAACAGACTGCCCAAGAGCGATGAAGATGAACTAGAGGATCGGATGGATGAGCACAACAAGGCTCATGAAAAGCTCAAGAGCATTCACGAGGCTTTGAAAAATCAAAAGGCACAACTGCAAGGCCAGTTGGTGAAGGTGCCGAATCAGGCGATAAAGCAGAACCCTGCGGGGAGGAAGCAAATTCCAAAAAGAAAGATGGAGGAGGGGATGAAGATGCATAAGCGCCAAAATAACTGCAATCTATTTGGAAGTCAAAACAACCAGTGGTGTCACGGCAATAGTAGACCCGATTGGTGGCGCTAAGTGTGTGACCATCTCATAACACATTGCAAATATTTTAGCTTAGTTAAAATAAAAATCCAAGATCCCTCCCTGCATATGGTTAACTATGGCTAAGGAATCATCTCCTTACTAATGCATTTTTCTTTCTCTTCTTTAAAATGTCGTTTATAATAAAAGTTTTCTTGATTTATTGATAACCAACTTTTGATTTTTTTTATTGGTTAAATTCTATAATAATGGCGATATGTATTGCTCATGTGGTAAATGCCACGTGAGGTTTCTATTGCAAATCCTGTTTTAGTTGGAACTGGGTTTAGTCATTAAACAGCTTTAGACTTTGAAATTACTCTCAACAATCTGGTTTTTAGAAATTTAGCAAAAAGTGTTTCTAATAAAAAATATATATATATATATAATCAAAAGTAAAAGTCACTTGTGAGAATGAGTTTTGCAAAAAGTTTAACGAATCTAGTTCCACCAAACCTAACTGCGTTTACACCAAAGAAAAAAACTACCTAGAACTAGTTTCATTGATTGAAACCCGATTCATCAGTGTGTTATTTTTTGAGTTACATTGTATTTCATTTTTTTTTTATAAAAAAAAAAAAAAAAGTTGTGCGAGTGACTTCACTTGGCGGTTAACTTTTCAGTGACAATTACTTGTGCTAAAATCAGCTTGTATTCAGTCAAAAAGAAGCTGTATAATTGCTGAATTGGTTCTACTAAAACCTCTGATTCAGAGTAAAATAAAAAATAACTATTATGTTACCTAACATTAGAGAACAAGTTTTTGTAAAACGAACTTTTGGTCACAGTGTCAAGGCACCTGACTGTTGTGATAAGAAGCCACCAGTTTTCCAAAAGCAGACTGACACGTGTGATGATTAAGAGTTTGCTGAACTATGAAAAGCACACATTATACTCGAATGAACCCTCATTGAAGAGGACAACACTTAATTCCTCCCTGCTGGATGGTCGTTAGATGGTCAACCTTCACTTATAATTTGCCCTGATTTAATTCTTGTTTCAAGGGCAACAAATATGAGGGAGAGAAACCCGAACTCTTTCACTCAATATGATTGTAAAAAATTTTAACTCTTTTGTACTTTTGGTAACAATTGCGGATGTGAGTCTGATCCAACAGGCGTCATATTTCCTCGGGTATTCAAATTAACGTATATATATTTTTAGTACGCGAATATATTCATTTAGTTGAAGATACAACGATGAATGCCATCACATTTTTAACCATCTCATCGATAGCTTTATTGGCAATGGCTACTGACGACACTCAACAACAACTGGAAGCCAGGTAAACAAATCTTATTGAACTGCCATTTTATCCAGGGTGACAATGCGTACAATTCCATAGCCTGATAAAAGTTACGCCGGAAGTTAATGAATTTCTTCGCCAATTGACTCATTCAGCCCGCCGCGAGAGAAGCTTAAGCTTGTACGCGGATGAGGTGTTCAATGGACTGGATGAGCGCAACTTGGTGATGGAGCGTCATCGAGAGGCGATGCGACGTCACCGGGCAGCGCTGAAGAGACGTAAAGAGGAGGAAGAAGAGGAGGCGCTGATGAGGGCTATAGCCGAGAATGAGTTGGCTGAGGGGTTGGAGGATGAGGAAGAGGACCCGGACCAGCGTGACGATGACAATGGGTTGGTGGAGAATGAGGAGAATGAGGATGATGAGCTGGAGGATCGGATGGACGAGCACAACAAGGCTCATGAAAAGCTCAAGAGCATTCACAAAGCTTTGAAAAATGAAAAGGCGCAGCCACAGGGCCAGTTGGCAAAGGCGCCGAATAAGGCCAACAAACAGGTTCTGCAGGCGATGAAACTGAATCCTGCGGTTAAGAAGCAGATTCCAAAGGGGAAGATGGAAGATGGGGCGAAGATGCACAAGCGCCAAAATATGTGCAATATTTGGGGAAGTCAAAACAACCAGTGGTGTCACAATACTAGACCCTATTGGGGCTAAGTGTGACAATCTCATTCCGCATTGCAATATTTTAGATTAATTAAAATTAAAAAATCCGATGGAAAATTTTTTTTTGAATTTCAATAACAATTAGCAACATTAGAATAAAAATGTTTTTAATTGATATCCCCCATTTTTAACTATTTGTTTATTCATTAAATTCGATTTTAATGCTGATTTATGCCATTTCTTTGATCTGATTGTGGCGGAAATTTTGTGGGTAATCTTACATTAAATCTGAATTTAGTCATTTAAAACTAGATTTAATTTCTGGAAACAGGATTTTGTAAAAATAATTCCTTATAATCTGGATTATAAATCAGTGTAAAACTGGGATTAATATCATTAATTAAAACTAGATTACTGAAGTTTTTTTAATAATAAACTCCAACAGTTAAGTTCGCTTAATCTAGATTAAAAGTTTTCGCAGTTTCTAGCATTTTAAATATTTGCTTTTTTTTTTAAAGGGCAGAGCAATAATTATGGGTTGAGAAATCTGAACTGTCTGATGGAATGCAATTGTTTACGGATGTGATCTCGATCTAATTCAGATCACATTTCTTGGCTATTCAATATAATACACTTAAAATAATAATAATTATAGCTTATATAGTAACCAGAAAAAAAAAATTCTAGACTAATTTTAATTGAAACAACAATGATGATGATGAACGGGCTTCTCCTACTTTTAACCATCTCGATAATGGTTTTATTGAGTAAAGCGGTAGATGACACCCAACAATTAGAGGCCAGGTAACCAATACCTATTCCTTCTTTTTTTTTTTAATTGAATTGAAGCAGAATTTAACTGTGAGGATGATTAAATAGCTCGGCCATAGCTAAGCCAGAAGTGAGCAATTTTGTCCAACAATTGGTCCTCTCAGCTCGCCACAGGAGGAGTTTAGGCTTTAACGCGGATGGGGTGTTCAGTGGACTGAGTGAGCGCAACTTGGATGCCAAACATCACCGGGCAGCAGCACTGGAACTACGGGAACTGGAGAAGATGAGTGAGTTAGGAGAGGGAGAGAACGATCAGGAGCAGCAGACTGAGGGGTTGGAGGATGAGGATGAGGAGGAGCTGGCTGACCGTATGGCCCAGCAAGTGGCTCAACATGACCAGGCTCACCAGACCTTGAAGAGGATTCACAGCGCTATGAAGCAAGGTGTTAACCCCCCCAGCATGCATAAACGCCAGAATCAGTGCAGTATAGGAGGGAATGGAAACAATCAGTGGTGTCACAACTCCCCTTGGGGATAAGCCACAAATTTAAATTAAATTTAAATAGGAAATTAACGCAAGATTACAATAAAAAATTGTATTGATAAAATATTTTTTTGAATATTTATTTTAAACAAATCGTTTAATGGCATGCGATGTGTATGGCAGTGGACATTTGGCTTAACTCAAGCTATAATATCTTATTGTTTATTCAACTGGAATTGCACACTACTTTTAATTTTAAGTTAACGAAAAAGAAACATTAACTTTTAAAAAAATATATATTTTGGTTATTACCTGTTTTCAGATTCATTTTCAGCTGTTGTTAAAGCCGCATTTGCACATATAACAACAATGGTTATTATTAATAGAACAATCAATTTCATATTTTTTTTGTTGAATTTTCTATTTCCTAGTTGTTTTTAAGTTTTTACTTATAAAATTTTAAAGTTTTTTTTTTTTATTTTGATGGAAAATTTTACCTCGAGTTTACTTTGAAATATTATTTCTCTCAGGTTTTAAATAGAGGCTACTGTTGGGTTTAAAATTTACACCCTTTTTGATTACTGGGTAATAAGTATTGTTGAAAAAGGATACTCCAGACATGATCTGGAGAACAATTATCAATAAAAAAAAAACTCTGCAACTCCAATTTCCGGACTTATATAAATAGCAAAAGATCAAAAAAATTGTAGTTATTATGTTTTCATATTAGAGGTTGATTAATTAATTAATTAATCTGAGAAGATTGAAATTTGCCCAACAACAGCGCTGAGTCAAGGACAGTTAATGAAGGTGTAACTAATACTAGAGTATTTCATTTGTTTACAATGAAAATTACATATTATTGGAATCGATTAACATTAAAGTCTATGAGAAAAAAATCTTTAGCAGTATAGTGTATGACAAAAAGCTGAAACATAAGTAGTGAATGTGAATGTGATTGAGGGAATAATTTAAAGTTAATGTTTAGAAGTTACATTAAAGTCTATAGGAAATATTTGCATTGAAATGCTTTGTTATGAAAATAATGTGAAAACTACAGCATAATACAATGCAAGAGATACATAAAAAGTGCACTAGATCTGGATGGAGTGGTTAAGGAATGTTTGCAACATGAAATGTGTACAATTTAATAGTTGAGCTGTTTTTAATAAATCAAATATTTATAGGATGCTCATTAAGTTTCTCATATAATAATACTGCATATATAAATATATGCTGGTATCAGTTTGAAGCGAAATGCTACATAGGAAACAATGAATTTCATAATATTAATGATGATAAGTTTGCTGGTGGTAGCTAATTGTGCGCATGATCATCATGAGGATTTCAAGTAATTTGATATTATGGTTGTTGCATTTGGTTATTTGTTGTTAATAACTGATGATATTGTCACTAGGAATATGAGAGTTGAATCAAAAGTCAATTTAATATTAAAAAGACAAATTCGATCAGGTATCATTTTTTTTTTCTTTTTTAAAGAAAGTTTATTTTAATTTATTTAAGGCTAATAAATTCTTTTAGCAAATACAAACCTTGAAAATAAACATAAAAATCAAGAAAAAAATCCTCCTCACAACAATGAGAAAAATGATCCTGCTTTGCAAAAAGGTGTTAAAAATGATAATAATAAAAATGATAATAAAAATCTTCTTAAAGCAGAAAACAACAAGGAAAATATGTCTGGTTTACATCATGAAGAGAAAACAAGACCAAAGAAAAGACTAAGTAGTTGCAGTTCATATGTTGGAGCTAAATTGAGGGATATGAGCACTTGTACAGGCAATGAAACAAAAGGTCCTCAGGGGAAAGCTCTACTTGAAACACTTAAAAATATTAGTAGTGCATTTAACCCTGCAGTAGCTCAAGCACCAACTATGGCACAAGCACCAACTAATGTTTCGACACCAGCTGTACAGAATGTTTCATCAGTGCCAAGCAGTAGTGGACAGCCAATACCAGCACCAACCACCAATGGTCAGCAAGCCCAGCCTGTATCAACTACTAATACACAGCCAGCTAAGCCAGTGTCAACTACTAATAGTCAGCCTGCTAAGCCAGTGTCAACTACTAATAGTCAGCCAGCTAAGCCAGTGTCAACTACTAACACACAGCCAGCTAAGCCTGTGTCAACTACTAATGCACAGCCAGCTAAGCCTGTGCCAGCTACTAATGCACAGCCAGCTAAGCCAGTGTCAACTACTAATACACAGCCAGCTAAGCCATTGACAACTGCAAATGTACAGCCAGCTAAACCAGTGTCAACTACTAATACACAGCCAGCTAAACCTGTGTCAACTACTAATAGTCAGCCAGCTAAGCCAGTGTCAACTACTAATACACAGCCAGCTAAGCCAGTGTCAACTACTAATACACAGCCAGCTAAGCCAGTGTCAACTACTAATACACAGCCAGCTAA
>JAQGAZ010002573.1:0-16800 GCA_034692225.1 Polydesmus complanatus
TGCAAAATTAAGGGCTGAGAACGGATTAAACCGTTTTTAATGCTATCCTATGGGAAATATTGATCCAATATTCGTCCTCTCATCTGGAACGGATTAATGACGAATATTGGAGTTCCACTGTATTATGATCACTACCGGTAGCTGCTACATTAGATAATTAATTGTATTCTACTGTACAGTACTATTATAAGCTTTATTGTATTATCGATTTTGTTGTAATGCGAATTTCGCCATACATTGAAAGTTTGTTTTACAGTAGAAGTCTTTTAATCCGGCCCGGTCGAGACCACGGCCGTAGCGAATTTTCCGGATTTATTGAACATCGATAGTTTTGACGGGAATGCCAAAGGTAAATCCCACTCGAAAAATGACAAACTATTAAGACATGACTGCGCGCAGCACAACTCTCAAATCGTAGAAGGCCAGATTAAATTAAAAAATTAAAAATTAATTAAAAAATTAAAAAAAACTTGATTGCGCAGTGAATTTTTTCGTATCGTTTCAGTAAACTCCGATTATCCGCGATCTATTTTTTTTTTTATTTTTAATTTCTTCCTTTTTTTTTTTTTTGTTGTTGTTGAATAGTTTAAAGTATTTTAACATTAAAAAAAAAACTTTTTAAAAAATTTGTCAGGGACTACTAAGTAAGTACGTGAAACTAGTGTTTATATTGCATGGGTAAGCCCTCTACACTGACTAAAAATTGTTCAATAGCATTTTTGTGTTGATTTGTGTTCTTTTTTGCGCATTTTCGGATATTCCACGATTGTCGTGCCAGTTATTATAGCGGATAATCGGGAGTTTATTGTAATTTCTTTTTACATGCACGAAAAGATGCGTTGTACGGTAAATTTCTTTCTATTCTTATTTTCTTTGTTTCTATGGCAGCCATTTATTAGATTGGTGAATACATAACAACTTTTATTGGTACAGCGAATATAAATTTTGACTGAATTTCTATCGATTTTTATGTAAATCAACTGTAGACCAATTATTATTTTAGAAAAAGTGTTATTTTAACGACATGTTTTTGTTGTCATTTACAAAATATGGTCGTCACAGGAAAATTGTCGAAAATGGGATTTTAAAAAAAAAATGAATATAAGTGAAATTTCTTATTAATTCCCGGTATTTGTCGCCTTAAAACGAATTGTCAAAACTACGAACAATTTCTTTATTTACTTTTTTTTTTTTTAAAATTTACTCAAATAAAATAAATATATACGAGTACTGTAGCCTACATGTACACCGTAATTTTTATTTAACGCCTTTCATGCGAGTTAATGCACCGACCAATTTTTGTTTAAAAAAATGTAATTTAAAAGACATGCACCGAATATCAAAATGATATTTCAAGCGAATTTATCGTGCTTTTAAACTGCAAATGGAAGATCATACAGTTCTAATTTTGAATGTAAACTTTATCCAAAGTTGGGTTTACACTTTCAACAAAAAGAAGAGCCATATAGCCGAACGGCCCGGCTGAACTAATTCAACGGATTAGCAGTTTTTCGATGAACGCCATCAATTATTAATATTTTTTTAAATTAATAAAAAAAAAAGTATATTGAAAAAATGATTGCAAATTACTATGGAAAAAGTGTGAAAGGGTTATACAAGATAAGAGTGAGCTTTTACTAAGGTTTCGAGCGTTGTTCAAAGGAATCAACGCCTCCCCACCCACCCGCGTCACTTTTCAAACACAATAAGGAAAATAAATCCCCAAATCAAAATAGTGCACGGTTGACGTGTGTGTGTTGGCGTGTGAGAAGATGGAACTAAGCAAAGAAAATAAGCAGAAAGAAAGGGTGGTAAAAGGTGGGGGGGGGAAGAGTCTTTTAATATCGAGTTACATGTCAGGTGAACAGGAAATGAACCTGTTCGTCTTATGTCTCCGGGTGCTGACGACTTGCTACACGGGACAATGATAAACCTACGCGTTTTGCAACGGTGTCAGATTAGATGGAGAAGAGAATACGATGATGGGAGAAAAAAAAAATGTTTAATTATCTGTGAGTGTCGTGTTCTCATTTACATGAACACGTCCAAAATGGCGGAGACGTAATTTTTAATTATCTTTTTTGAAAAGAGGTTTCATTTATTTATTTTTTTTTGTATGTGCTTGTTTTTGTCTGGATGAGTACCACCTTTTTTTTTATACCGAATTTTAATTGCAGACTGGAAAAATTTTGAGGTTGGTAAAAGTGAATTCAACGCCATCTACATCCGGTCAACATGTGGCTCTCCCACCCTTGTTTATGCGTGTGAGTGTGCACTGATTTAATTCGTTACATTTATTATAATTAGAGTACAGTAATTATTATTATCTTTGGTTGGTGGTGGTGGTTGTTTATTCTATGCTAAATTTACATTGAAACCTGCGAATGACCGGAAATATGGAGAGTTTTGGAAGTTAAGTTTGTTTAACACGGTAAAACCACAATGACCAGTCACCACCGCATTTCTTAATCTAGATTAACTGACTAAAATTTTAAAAAAAAAAAAAAAAGTTTGCGCATGCGCTGACTTTGTAGCAAATAATTTAAGTTAGTCATTTGATTAATACACCGAGTTAAGGACCCAAACAAAGATTACATAAAGTTAAATTATTACTGATTAGCCAAAGAAAAAAGATTGAATTAAAAAGCAGGCGAATAATATTAATGAGTTTGCGCACGCGCGCACCATTTTATACAAACTCGTTCAAGTTTTGAACTTATTCACAAAAGTCGTTTCAATTAAATCTTGAATGTGTAAATTTAATCCCATTTGGTAATCCCACCAAAACTTTTAAATTACGAGAATTTCGAATTTATTCACTTGAAAAACGGGTTTAATTCAAAGGGAATCACATTGGACTAAACCCGCTTTTACTTGGCTGGATAAAGTCGAATTGGCTTTTACTCCTCATTTGATAAAGCCGTTGGTAGCGAAATACTGTACATGTACTAAGCCTCATTTCTTAGCTTTTGATGTTTAGAGGTACTGTACGTTTGAGTTAGAATGTGAAAATGAACTTTTTTTAAAAGGCTTTCCGCTTCGCTCCGATTTCCGTATTCCGAAGGTTTGTTTGTTTAGATATTTTAGAATAATAATAAGTTTGATAAACATAATTATTATGAAAAAAAAAAAGGTGTACTCATGTTAATTGCGGAAATTGTTTAAATTTAAATATTTTGCTGAACTCCTTTCACCCTCCGCCCTGACAACCTCGTGACATGTCTGAAACACAATGTTCTCTGATGCTGATGATGGGAACATCTATTTAGGACGATCTGCATCGACTGGTCCGATTCATCACTACCACCGTGCGCCCCCTGCTGGGACAAACATTTATTCACTCCGGGGTACCACTTGACTTTTATTTCAATCACTATTCGCTTAAGCTTTTTTTTATTATTTATTGCTGGGAAAAAACGAAGAGAGAGATGAAAAGAGAGATTTTAATAACAAAAGAGTTACAACAGCTGATTAAATATCTCTCACACACGTCAGCAAAACTCTCGCGCACCCCTCGCTAAATATTTTACAAACTTTTTTTTTTTATCATTATTATTTCCTTAACAATATAGGGTATTATAATAGTCGATGATTCATTTTCTTTTTCGGCTCTTAAAATAAATTGTTTAGTTGAAAACTTAAGCAGTTCACAGAACAGAGAAACACTAGAAATGATTAGTTGCAATAATTAAACTTGTTTATTCGAAATAGTTTCACTTTTTTTTAATGGTTCGTTTTTCTTTTCTTTAAAGTTTCAGTTTTTTTTTTTCTTTTTTCAAATGTAATTTGAGGTTTACGATTTTGATTTATCTTATTAAAAGTAAAATAATACTGTAGATTGGCAAGGGTTTGGAAAGGTCAGAAAGCTTTTTTTTTTCCCCCTCTCTAATAATTATTTTCAATTCGATCAAAAAATAAAATAAATAATACGGAATTACGAGAAGATTATCCCAAATATCTTGACAAAATTGGGACTTAATTTCCCGCGCTTAAAAATGCGGATAACAGAGGGTTTTGCATAATGATGGATTGAAATGGAAATCGGACGTTATTTATTACGATTGTTATTACGTGTACTTGGGCGGTTCTGTTTTTTTAGAGGGAGGGGAAAAAAAAATTGAGGTTTTATAATTAAACTATATGTTCGATGACCTTTTTCTGTAAACATAATTTAGATTGATAGTTTAAAAAATATTTCGAAAAAGGCGGATTTTTTTTTATTTTTGGAAAATTTCGTATGCGAAAAGATTTTTGAATGGGAGATGACGGTCATGACTTAGCATCACGCTTTCAAAAAAAATCAGCTGAAATTTCATTCTTCTTCTTTCTATCTATCATTACTATGGTAGTTTATATGGCGTTTATTTGAATAGAAGTTGGTTAGCGAACGTTTGAAACCGGTCACTCACCTTTCCCGCACATTTTACGCGGTTATGGCTCATCATAATTAGCCTATTCTTCCCAGCACACACATTTTTGATTAATTTCAAAGGATGCTTAATGCAACAAATTATAACATTTAATTAGATATTTAGAAAATGTTTTAAAGTTATCTTTTTCTTAAAGGTATATTTTTTTTATGACCACAAGTTGGCTTTGAGGTTTTTTTTTTTATAAAATGCTTGAAAGTTGAAAAAAAAACAGAATTTTTGCGCGGAAATGGTTCTCATATGGGTTTTATTCTAACTTGATAAATACTTTTAATGAGCGTGTTACCACAGGCATTGGCGGGTGTTGGCAGTGGAGGTCATCATGGCCGAAAATTTTGAATAATTTTTAACCTTTATCAGTTTCGAGTTTCATAATTTGCGTATTAAACACTATACTTTTGCAACGTTGTGTTGCTTTTTAAGTTTTACGGGAAGTGTTTTCCGGTTTTGCAAGAACTTTTTTTATTACAGGCAACAAAAAAGTTTCTAAATTATTATTTATTTTTTTTTAAGACATTTTTAATATGATAATTTAAATATATACCTGTTGCTTCAATAAAAATGTAAACGTAAAATGTTATTATTATTAGTACGGCGCTGTCAAAATCCTCTTGATTACAGTATTAGCGCTTATTATTTACAATAAAGTATACGGTGTGAAATTGAGATGGAAGTTATACTTAACGCTTTTTCAAATTAAGTACCTGAAAGTAATAATTTAATTCAATTTTTTAAAAATTTGTTTTTATAATTTTATGCTATTTATTTTAAATTTAAATTAGCATTTTATTGTTATACGTTTAGTTTAGGTGAAGAAGACGAATTTTAAAAGAACAATTTAAATTTGTAGTCTAAACAAATTATTTTTACGGCTATTATTATTGTTATTATTTTTAATTACAGTAATGAAAAAATGATAACATTGGTCTTGCTCACCTTATTAAATTCCGAGTTTATAATTTGTTTTTCTATTTTCTATTTTAAAAATTTTTAAACATAGTTAATTTCATTATTATTTTTTTTTTTTTAACAATACCAATAGTTTAAATTGCATTTGCATTGTTTGTAAGGTCAGTCGGTTAATTTAGCCGTAAAATTAAGAACATTTATTAGTCAGCTGTTATAGCTTTTAAAAAAGACTTCTTATAAGCAGAAAACTATTTACACCAAAAGAATATAAAAAAATTAATTAAAAAAAAAAAAAATTGAATTAATAAGTTTTAGTTTGTGCGCGGGTTGTATTGCGCATCGAGCCGGTTGTTTTCGAAACAGCCTACTCGCATAACAGGGCCGTGAATGTAGGAAGAAGAAGAATATTATTATTGTATAAGAAAAGGTTATCTGAGGCATTTTACTTTTGATGAAGACGATAACTTTTTTCTTCACTCACAGCGTTTTACGTATTCATAATAACACGAAATTTATTACTGTGGATAAATTGCACGTACACGATGCGAGATGATGATAATAACAGTGCTGCCAGGCCCTTCGCGCTCGCTCTTTCCATCTCTCTCTTTTTCTTATTATGGGAGTACACTTGTAATCTTTTTTCTTCTTTTTTATTTATTTATTATTTTTTTTTTATTATTATTTTATGTTGTATTTCTTCTTCCTTTTCGTGAAACGTTTGTACATGACAGGAAATCGTTGGCCTCGGTGTGGATGATTTGATACGACTAAACCGTGAACTTGAATCAGTGAGACCAGGTGAAACATTTGATTTTTACTCCTACTCATACTTTACCGATTTTGTATACATTTCAAATCCGTCAACCTTTTAAACATTAATTTGGCGGGTTATGTCAAAACAATATCACCTTTTTTTTTTGTATGAATTTATTGATTTTTAGTGTTTACCGGTACTTTTAAAAGATTTGAGAGATATAGGGTATAAAAAAATAAGAGATTGGGTTGCGTTTTGAAATCTTAAACTTTCGTACATGTTACGGACTTTGAAATCGAGTTATCTCTTCAACATGATAGGGACTTTGAGTGAATTGCGTCAGGTCGTGACTCGTGAGGCAATGGTGGTGGAAATATTTTGAGGTAATAGAATATGCGCAGCAATAAATAAAATGTTTGACATAAGTACATGTATTCCTCAATAAAATTGATGAGGTCCACCTTCAAAATTCTTTAAATACTGTACTATAATAGTTTTATGTGTTAATATGAAAAAGTAGAATAATTATTGATGAGGAACACCTTAAAGCACCTTCTAACATGGTTGCTTTGCTACCGGTTTTTTTCAACTGTGTTGTCCCAGTTATCTTAATATTTTAATTAGTCACATACTGTACTTTTGTATCTATTATTTCGAAATAATGGTGACGGAGCAAACCCATATAATACGATCTGTTATTTTTATCAACATGAAATAAATCGCAAGAATTAATACAAATTGATCGATTTCAAAATGATAGTTTTGATATTAGCATTGGAAAATGTTTTTAAATTTTTTTTGCGTATAGTAATTTTATTTATTTTTATTAACTCGATTTACGCGTAAGTTTTCGAAGAACCAAACTCTCATCTACATATAGTTGAGAGTTTACGTGTACGGTACGTTAGAATTACTGTACATTACTATTGCCTTTTACCAAGCTCTGATTTCATATTGTAATATGGGTTTTATAAGCATTTTTATTATTGCAAATCAGAATAATGCATTATAAAGGCAATAAAATTATATGGAATGCGTCTTGTCAATGGACGCATAAATTTGGTTGCAAAATTTCGCGAGCGAAATGTATCTCATTATCGTATTACCATAATTGACGCGACATGAAAGAATGGAGTATTGGATGGTGATGTATGATGTCACTTGCCATTTTTTTTTTTTTTTTTTTCCCATCATTTGTACTCGAAAGGCGAAAATGATGCTAAGAATACAATGCGTGCCGTTTATGTTAATTCAGGTTAGGAGGAAATGTGACGAGCTCGTTCAGCCATTTCTTATTATTGTATGCAAATCAGTTGCATTATTCAACTCGCTACCGTATCATTTTTGCTTTGTTATTTAATTAAATATTGCGCGCAACTAAGAAATTTGGGTGAAGATGAGGAGAAGAAAAAACTTTTTGAAGGTGTTGTTTGTTGAGCGAATGGTTAATTGACAGGAACATGTTAATTTTCTGTGCGAGTCGAAATGGGTTGAGGGAATAAGACGACATGGTCGAGGTGAAAAATTGATGATGCCGGTCATTCTCGTCGTCGGATAAGACTTGTACTCACTTGTCAAGACCAAGATTAATGGCCACGTTATTCCGTATCACATTTGACTGGCCAACTTAATTTGCTTCAACCATCGCTTTAATCGATTTAACTGACAATTGCTTTTCCGAGCCCCCGCACCTAAGTACGGCTCATTCCGTCTGCAGAGATGATGCTATTCTTCTTACATTGGAAGAAACGCACTTTCAGGTTTTTTTGCTCAAAATTCGGTTCACGATTTTCATTCAATCTTATCAATAAATAAATAAAAACAATTCTTTTTTATTGTTATTTTTTTGTAAGATAGAATTCAGTAGCAACGTTTTTGTTTTATTATGTCGCATGGCCACTATGCCGTACGGCAGAGTTCAGCCGTACCTCTAGACAAAGCTGAACGGCTTACCAATATAATTATGCATTATGGCTTTATACAGTAGCTACAGTTTTTTGCTGTTTTGCCCCTCTCCCCCAAAAGCTGTAAACTACAAGGCACTGGGCTAGAAACTATGCATGCTGTGTTTAAGGGTGAGACCTACAGTTTTCACGGCAAAGTCGAAATGCAGTGCCGTATGACATTGTGGGTATACGGCATTACAAATCTACAAAATAAATTTAAATGGATGGAAATAGAATATATCGAGCGGTTTCTAATAAAATTGAATCTGATAAAAAGAAAAAAAAAAATAGAGGGAGACCTAGTTCTAAAATTGAATTGGCGAAGCGGAAAATCCGTTTAAATAAAAGAGTTCGCGCACGATATTGGTAGCGTAGAATAATGTACAAGAAAAATAAAATAAATGTAGTAAATATCTAGATAAGTTAGTTGCTTTCGTAATTGCTTCAATAAAAAGACTAGTAGACCTACATGTAGTTTTAAATTGAATGATGAAACTAATATGTATGCTAATTTGTTCAAATTTTAAAATTTAGCTACAAATTATTGGAATTTATTTTCTGGCATAATATAATGTTTTGAGGATTAAAATGATTTTTGTCACTCGTTTTAGTAAAATTTGTGAAATGAATTTAAGGAAATGGGCAATTTATTCGTTATTCTGAAAATTTATTTTTATCCGATACAGTATTTTTAAAATGCACGCTACGCATAGCTCAATTATAGAATATTTCATTAATAACAAATTAAACTAAAAAATAACAAAATTACACTTTCTATCATAGCATTTTTGAGCAACATTTTGTTTCAGTCAACGCAAAAGTTCAACTCTCGGTTGAGTTGTTTTTGAAAGTTTTTTGCAGCGATTGAGTATTAGTGATGGGATTTCCAAAATTATTTCACTGTAATGAGAATGGCGTTTTATTGCCATTTATTTTTACTGAAGTTTTGATAGAAGGAAATAATAAATAAGGCAGTGCACTTTGACGTAGTACGAGTATTATAATTGTTTTTCTTTTTTAACCAGCATTTTGAAATGAACTGATAGATAATTATATTAAGTAATTATGTTGTCGATTTGAACGAGGGGTTGGTTGTCTGATCACGCCATCTTGTAAGGATGTTGTTAATTCTAATCTTTGATTGATTTTGAAGACTTTGAGCCATTTGTACGTCTACTACGAAGTTCAACGAAATTATGTACAACAAAACGAGCAATCTGTTTTGGTACATCCGATTACGTTATCGTTTATCGACATTAATCAAAACGAAACGATTTTGATTATTACTGCTTGTGCGTGTCTATTTTTGCTCTTTTCCATACAAATTTAAAGTTTTGTTTGCTACTTATTGTTTGTAATCATGTACTATTGAAATCAAACATTGGTGTGTTATCGTACTTCGATGCAGCATTGATTGTAGAGCGCCTCTTCACGACTTGTACGGTAATGCACTGTTGATGACAACACTTATTAGCTTCGTCATCACCTATCTCCATTTTATCTCAATTGAAATTAAAATGCAACGTAATATTATTAGGCAAATTAAAAAGTATTGAATACCGGTAGTTGAAGAAAAAAAAAACATTTAAGACTGTTTTGAATGAAAATTATTTTCTTAGTAAAACGTCAGTTGCACAAACCTAAGGAAGTGATGTGAAAAAGATGTGGGTTTCCATTTAATTAACTTCATCACAGTCTAAAAAAAAATGATCTTGTCACGATAAAGAAAATTTAATTTTAATTTATAAAGGTTAGATTTTTACAGTAAAATGCTCTCAATACCTACCTCTGTTGAATCAATTAGGTTATTTGATAATGTTGCTTGAATGGGTATCCAGTGAGTAATTTTCAAATACGGTGCCGGCACTGAAGTTATTTTTTATCTCAGTAAGAACTATATTAAAGTAGGCCTACAGTACTGTACTGTAACAAAATAAATTACACGTAATTGCAAACAAATGAAGTGGTTAAGGAATGATGTAAGACATTTTTTTTTTTTTCAAATTAAGAAATACACGTTTTATTAGAATAATTTTGCTATGTGGGAAGCTAAAAGAGAAAACAGCCATCTCCACTTTGGGCCAAAATTGAGTGTTCTGGAGATTTTAGTACAAATATCCTTCAGGCAGACTAATTCTTATACAGTACAGTGTACATGTATTATATGTAATATATAAGAATATAAATGAAAAAGTGAATAAATCAATCAAATTTTAATGTAAATGCATTAATTTTTTTTTATAGTTACATTCAACAGCATCTCCAATTTAATAACAAAAAATAAAATCTGGCATATGACCTTCCCCACTGAGTCGGCACATGTTAACGCGCTTAACAAAATTCCCATTAAGCCTATGGCAGCTGCCGAAATCCAGTCGGCAGGTGCAGGCTGAATGTCCGCATAGCCGACGATATTACATTCTAATGCATTTACACAATCTTAATTATTGTACAAAATTTAATGTGTTGCTTCAGGCCCTTATTTAAGTAAGGAAATTGTATCGCCGAAGTTTTTGTAGTGGCAAGATATTGCTCTTTCTTCTGTTATTGCTACGATATAGAAGACTGCTAGTAGTGATTGAAAAATTGATTTATTGATCAACATTTCTATTTTTTCTTTTCTTTTCAGAAGCTTTGATTACTAATAAAATTTAAGCCGATCGTACATCAAAAATTAAAAATGAATTCGTCGTCATCGAACAAGAACACTGTAAAACCGATTATTACTCGTCTTTTATCTAACTCGATTCAGGATGCGCGAGGTGATCCATGTCGATTCTACGATGCCGTAAGTAGTTCCGCAAAGTTCAAGGAGGATGGAATGCCTTGTTTACTCGGTCAGTTAAAAACGGTGTGCCCAAACGCTCCAGCTCATTATCTGTTTCAAAAACAGACAGTAAATAGTGTAAAAACGGCGTTTGGCAATATACCGGTTTTGTCTAATCTTCGTTTCCACTTGGATAATATCTTTGAAACTTTGGAATCGAAAATGGAACCAACTAATAATTCTATGTTGCCCGTGCCTTTCGTACATTTTTTTCCTGGGCAAGAAAGGGAAGTGGAAATTCCTGACCGGCTGGCTAACTTTTACTCTCGGTTTGTCCAAATAGACTTGGAAAAATGTCAGGAGTTGAATCGAGGAAGTGTAGGTCGGTTCAACAACGAAATTTATGTTCGAGCTAAACAGATTCGCTTGTCGAGCTTTTATTTCGAAGAGGTATGCCGGAAACAATCTAGAGTCAGTGAAAAGTACCTGGACAACATGTTTACTCTTCGAGATTCCACCGCAAGTGATATCCCGAATGAAGGTATTGGCGATAGCCGAAAACTAGTTCTGGACATGTATAAAGAGGCTAAGAACAAGTTAGAGCGAGGAGTGGTGGTTGAGGATTGCGGGCTCGTAGTAAATCCTACTTGTCCTTTCTTAGCTGCTTCGGCTGACGGGCAAGTGCTGGACCCTACCTTCGCACCAAGTCACGGCTTAGTTAAAGTGATTTTTCCTCTCAACTATCGAAATATTGAAATGTCAGAAGCGGTGAAGCAAGTCGATTTCTGTGCGTCTATAGATCCCCAGGGTAAAATCTTCTTTAAAGAGTCCCACGATTATTATTGGCAGATTCAAAGTTTGCTGGCGCTTTCGGGACTCGAATGGTGCGATGTAGTTTTAGCTTGCAAAGGAGGATTTATCTTCGATAGAGTGCTCAAAGACGATCGACATTTTCAGAGTATTTTTGGAAAACTTACGGAGTTCTATTTCACTAAATGTTTACCGTATTTAGCAGATATATATGCCGATTCGTATACAGGAGTTTGAATACATTTTATAAGCATTCTTTTTGGGGAACTTTTGTGTTTTTACCAACTCATTACTTTTTTCCTTCTCCCGCACCGTTTCTTCCAAGTGCAGGAGTAGAGAAATAATTATTATGTTGTGGAAAAACACATAAGAACTCTTTTTGATAGTATTTTGTTTTACAAAATATTTTTATTCTGTATTAAAGAGTTAAGAACCACAGTGAAGCAACTTAAGTTCTAATTTTTTCCTGCTGGACTAAGTTTGCACGATTTAATGTTTTCGAAATTTTGTTTACTGTGGTTGCTATTGTTGTTTACCAAAGAGATTTAAAAATATATATACTGTAGTTATATTCTGTATTAAGGAGTTTAGAACCATAGTGAAGTAATTTAAGTTCTAAATTTGTTTTCTCCTGGAATAAGTTTGCACAATTTAATGTTTTTGAACTATTGTTTACTATGGTTGCTATCGTTGTTTACCAAAGAGATTTTAATTTTTTTAAAAATCCGTACTAAGAAGTTAAGAACCACAGCGAAGGAACTTAAGTTCTAATTTTTTTTTTACTGAAATAAGTTTGCACGATTTAATGTTTTTGAACTATTGTTTACTATGGTTACTATCGGTTGTTTACCAAAAAGATTTTAAAAATTTTATTATTTGGTGTTAAGGAGATAAAAACCACAGTGAAGTAGCTCGAGTTCTAATTTTTTCTACTATGAGTAGAATAAGTTTACACGTTTAATGTTTTCGAACTATAGTTTACTATTTTTACTATCGGTTGTTTATCACAGAGATTTTTTTTAAAAAAACTTTTCAGTATTCGCATTTAGTTGCGAATTTTATTTAAGAAAAAGAAATTAAAAGGTTTAAAATTCATGAATACGGTACTTATGGTTTACTGTTAGATGAACGTGATTTTATAATAATATAGTGTTGAATTGATTTAATTGCGAATTTGTTTGAAGAAATTAAAACTTATGTTTTGCGGTACTGTTAGATAAACGCGATTTCCATGTTGCATTTTTAATAATAAAAAAAACACGTTAATATCATCAATGCATTTAATTGCCACGTTTATGTTATTGCTATGTTGAAGACGATTTTTGAATGGCTCTGATTATTCTGTAAAGATCATCTAATTAGCGCATAAAAATCACGCTTTCGAGGTTCTAAATCAGATAATAACAATTTTAGAATGTGGGTGATCTACAAGCCTGAGCTGATGAAATCGATGAGTTTTGAATCAATGGGAAGCAAATCGTTAACAATACCGTAATAAAAAAGAAAATTTTCAAATCTTCAGCACCACAAATCTTTTAAGAGTTAAATAAAATTTATTTTAATCCGATTATATATTTTTCTTTTTCTCAGAAGATCTACCACCAAGTCGAATAATATCTGCACTAGTTATCGATTTTCGATTTATTTTTATCAGTGGTTCAAAGCAAATCAAATTTCACAGTAGGGGATTAGAATAGCGTAGCGTTTTTGAGAAAAGAAAAATTGTTTTGACATACATATTACCCGTTTATAATTTGTATAAAACTTTATGATTAAAAAAAAAACTTTTTATATTGCTTAGCACATCCGGATTTTGTTTTACAAATAAAATGATTAAATTATAAAACCAAAAAAAAAAATTCTTTTATTTAAAAAAGAAAAAACAGGCATAAAGTTTTATATTTTATTGGTGCTTTAACAACTCGGTTTTTGTTTGAAAGTATTCATCTATTTCACCTTTGATCTGTTTTGTTTCGTTTTTCATTTTTATTTATACATTTCAATTTTTTTTTCTAGATTTCCGGAAAGTGAAAAATATAGCCGAAGTGGAGAGTTGTGCTCTTCTTATGCCAGATCTCTGCTCCTCGCACACGTTGAAACTACTTTCACCTCATTCGACATTATGCGGACCGATTCTAACCGTGGAAATAAAGGTAAAAAAAAATATTTTTTTCCAGGAAATCTTCTTTTTATTATTTATTTTCGGTCGATTTTACATGATAGAAAAGTTCTTCGATTTTTAACTGACAAATCAAAATCGCACAAACTACCTTCCTCGTACAGTACCCGGTGGAATAATTTTTTCAGTATGTAGCGCAAAATACAGTTCGAAATACAACACTGTACATTTTCGTTGAACAAATGTTAATACTTTTTTTATTCATACTGAGCACTCCTGACTGAAATTCTCAGTACCGGTATGAAGAAATATTACGTTCTTGATTGAAAACATAGAGTTTCCGTATTAACGATATTCCAATTGCCAATTTTTCTCCTAATTCTATAAACAAAGGTTTTTGCTGCATAATAAAAATGGTAAAATCTTTTGTTAGCAACCTCTTAAAAAATATTGTTTTTGAATAGGTAACCTTTGTATACTTCTGGGATATTTACAATTTGGTCACTTCCCCTTTCTCTTTTCGAAAAATTGAGGACACATTAAAGCACTGTTGTTCTTTTTTCTCACACAATTTGCCTCCGTTTTATAACATGTCACCTAGTTAATTTTTATTTTAAATTTTAATATTTAAAATTCTACTTTTATTTATTCTCTCTTCCTCCGTCTTTATTTTCCCACAAGTGAAATGATATGACGCGAGTATTCAAACATTTTTTGATATTACATTTCAATAAAAATTGAATAGAAAATTTCATTTGACGCTTGCCTGATATTGTAATTGGAGCAGGTAAACGAACTTTATTCTAACCAGACTTTTACATCAACCAAAAATATGAATGCTTGTTATTATTGTAGATTATAATTCCTTCGACGTTTAATCAACGTCATGGTAACAAAGTGACATTTTTTTAAGGGTCCGTACTCGTAGCGTAGAATGGACAGCGGTTTCATGTGCGATATTAACAACATAAGACGGGTCAGTGACATTCGGATGAAAGATAATCGAATGAAACTACCTGTTTTTTTTTATTATTTTGAGTTGCTAACCACGTATCCGGGAGATTAGTTGTTTACTGACAATTTCTACTTTTAGTATTAAACTATGATTAACTTTTATCTGAAATGATCAATTGTGCGCGGTGAACGATATAAAATAATGCAGCGACGTCGCTGACAGATTTACAATATTTGCGCGCGCGTTGTTTAAATGCTTGTCGAGTACTTATTAAGTTCGTGTACCAATCAATTGCTATCTCAACATTTCCATTACAAAACATCGCTTTTAAAGTTGACATTATAATGATAAAAGTTGCATAATAACCGGATGACTCGGTCTAAATCAAAGCTTAATAACAAATCGATCAGTAATTATCTCTATTTTAGCTCGAGCAAAAATTATTATTACAGTATTGTTAAAAGTTTGTCATTTCGTCTGTTTACGTTACTGTATTTCATACTATAGCTCAGAAACGGTAATAATGGCATTTCTATTATATGAAGTGCCAGAAATATCTAGCTCAATGATGCGATAAAAATCTTTGTAGGAACAGTTCTAAATCTTGTGCTGCTATCTTAGATTGAGCGCCCTAGGGCTAATTATACGATCGAGACAAAGACCGATTATGCTTAGTTGGCGCTTTTAAATAGGATGTTTTTGACGGGAAAATACAACCGCTCGCAAATAAACGACGCACTCGGCGCGCAAAACTAAATCACAAACAGCGATTATTATTCGAAGTTGGCGCATTTGGAAGTCATTATGAAGGGCGATGACAACCGCTCGCCGATAAACGGCGTTCCTCAGCAACGCGGGATAAAACTGTTTATGAAATATGTGATTTTTTTTTTTTTTAATTTTTTGAAAACACTACAACGATTAAAAATTGAGAAATTATTGTAAACACTTTATATTTTATCGATCTAGTTACTAGTTTTAGTGCTCTACTTATTTAAGCGTCAGTTGATAGCTGTACGATACCATAGTTACTATGACGGTACGTTTCTTAAAACCGCGTTAATCGAGGGTAACAAGTTTTTAATAAAATACATTTTATATTTTTTGTGGGCGTAAATGCAGTATGTTTGCATTGAATTATCAAGGATTAAAATAATTATTATGTGCGCATTAAAAAAAAATTGGCATAGATTAGAAATAAGTTTGTTTACTTAATTTAAAATTGTGAAAATGGAATATAATATTTTATAAATTGAGGGTAACTTTCGACGTTTGCGCAAATTTCAAATGTATCCTAATATTAATCAGCCGTTTTGACGCTTAGTTTTTTACGAACTTGAGTAATCTTTTTGAAGTACCCAGCCAAGTTTCTGAAACCTTTTTTTAAGTTAACGATGATTACATTTGCATAAAAAGCGAATTAACTCTATCTGCTAAATTTTTACGGTTGAATCATTATTGAACAAATGATGATTTATAGTTCAAATGACGCAATTAACGCTACGTTAATGCGGGAATGTTTTAGGGGGGGAAATCAATTTGTGTAAGCACAACGTGGATGTCAAAGAGCACATTATGGTGTAATAATAACCTATTTCTTAGCTTTTTTTTTTTTTCACCTTAAAAACACTATCGCTCTAATTTAAAACATTTGTAGTAGAATAGACTCGAGTAGTATTTTTAGGCCATTATTTTTAATTATTATCGCTTTTAAAAGTATACATCGAGAGAATAATGGTTCCTAAGGTATTATGTAAGCTGTTGCGCAATTTAAATTTTGTAAACTTTTTTTTTTTATGGAGAAAAGAGTTATTTTATGTTCAGTTGGTTGAACTCATCCTGTATTCAAGGTGACACTTGCTCTCTCTCTTCCATTACATTAGAATAGAAATATGAGGTAGTAATAAGTGCATGCTGGTTTCCGAAGCTCTTATATAATGATAAGCTCGTGTCGTTGCAAAATCGTCATTCTCAAATGACGTGAACGTGGGAGAAACTAAAAAAGAAATTGCGCTGTTTATAGAAACAATTTCGTGTTAAAAGGCATCACTACATTGAGGGACAGTTTGAAAGTGGCGGATGAAAGAAACCAGATTACAGCGTTGGCTAT
>JAQGAZ010002574.1:0-16785 GCA_034692225.1 Polydesmus complanatus
GCTCTTAATTATTAAAATAACTTCCTGCTCTTGCAATAAGCAACATCATCCACCTCGCTGTTCAAGCCATTATAATCGATTAATGGCTTGAACTAAGATGTAAGTAACTTACACAATAATAAAACTGCGTACTTCTAATGCATATTAATAAAGTTGGTGACACTTACATTTTACTTTGGTAACTCCAGAAATTTAAGAAAAACAGTCGAACAATAATTACAATAACAGTTATCAGCAGTGGTTTTTTAAAATTACGTCTCATCGTTAGAGGCATTTAGTAAGACGGATTTGATATCAAATATTTGTAAACAATACTAGAATAAGGATGCGTAGTACCGTTAATGAAATAAATAGCTTTAAATAATATTATGTAGCACGATTTTAGTAAATTCCCAGAAAATTTTGTTTTTGTTTACGTTTACTGTGGGTTTCAGCAGCATCAGGCCAGCTGGGCAAACTGCGCTGTGTACTGCATCCCCCCGTTAGAAAAAAATAAATAAATAAACTGCCCGTTAAAAGGGATAAAAGATGGTTCCTTGAAAAAATATTCTTTTGACATTAATTAGGCAAAACCTTCGCTATCATTTTATAATAATAATAAAAAAAATAATTAATACCCGTAATAAAGTTTTTATCCTACCGGTACATAATTTCGCAGCAAATTAGGAAGCATATTATGCCAATAATAATGGTTACAATCCCTATTAAAAAATACTTTTTTTTTTTTTTTATGAAACATGGTTTGAAGAGAAGCGACGATTGCAGAATATCAACTTATAGCAGTTTTATAATTTTGTGCCTTAAGAAATACCAGTAATAATAAGGGGTTACGAGTCTTTATTCCATTACGTATCAATATAAAAGCTAAAAAAATAACTGAAATAAAATATTAATTTAAATTAAAAAAAAAGGATTAATTTAAACAGATATTAATTAATAACTTGAAAAACATTTATTAAATTTTTTCGAATGGCACTCACATTGTACCAACATTTCTACCAATTATCGAAATACTGCTGCACAAATTGCAAACAATATTTCTGTAAAAACTTCTTATTATCTTTTTCTAAAGACGATAGTTTAAGTGGGTGAACATACAAAGTGTCATTGTTAAAAAAACTTTAGAGGGTCTGCTCTATTTCCACCCCAAACGCTTGTTCTCAAATACCCATCGTTAGATTGAGGATTGCCACTTCTACACCCGCTCAAAGCGGTTGCAGTGGCTATCTCTAAGAACACTTTGTTCTTATGAAAGATTTTTAAGACTTGAGCGAACATCCGGGAGTCTTGTTTGGCGATGTAATAGAAATCGGACAAGCTGAAGGAAACTAAGCTCATGTTGACTTTATTCGAGAAGCGGTTCTGGATGAAAGTGTGGAACAGAGGACTTCGCGAATCAGTAACATTATGAGATATAGATTGAATTTCTTCAAAAGCTAATTATTAGTGCTTTTGTAATGGCATTCTCTAGTCCACCATGGAGTCCATTGATGGTGAGCGGAGGTTGCATTTGTTAAGTCTTGATAACAGTGGGATCGACCGTGTGTGTCGCTCTGTATGCGAGATGTACCAGCGTCGAAGGGCAGCAACTTCCACGGTTTCAAGAAGACGCCAAAAAAATACAATAATAAAACTGCGTATTTCTAATGCATAATAAAGTTGGGGGCACTTACACTTTACTCCAGAAAATTACAACAATTACAATAATTTTTATCAGCAGTGGTTTTTTAAATTTACGTATCATCGTTGGAGGCATTTAGTAAGGCAGATTTGATACCGAAGATTCGTAAATAATACTAGAATAAGGATGCGTGGCACTGTTAATGAAAGGAATAGCACGGATTTAATAATTGCCCTGAATATGTTGATTTGTTTACTTTTACGTGAGCTGCAGCTTAAGCATCAGGCCAGCTGAGTAAAATGCGATCTTTACTTCATTTTAACGAGAAATGTACCGGGCTCTCTGAGCGGAGCTGTAGCAGTAGCCTACAGTAAAATGAGAAACATTGGATAGATTCGTAAATTCTAGAATAATAATTATTATTCTCGATCGACACTGTTTATGAAAATGAATCGTTGCAACAAAAATAACACACCCAGAAATTAAAAAAAAACTATAAGCTCGAGAATGCGACACCCGTCCAGTCTGAAATCTCGCCCAAACACGTCGAGATCAAATTCTTAGGTCGACAAATGAACGTGAAAACGATATACCATAGTAAAACGCTATATAACTTAAATACATCCGCCAACAAAACAACAACATTTTTGTAATCTCTCATAATTATTTACCTTTATAATTTAATTATAATTTAATGTATAATTGACTTAAAAATTGTAAAAATATTTTTATTTACCTTTCGAGTTTTCTAATCGGCAGCGCTGCGAGTGATGTCATCGATCCGGTAGCCGAAAAAGTTGAGCGGTTCACGATGACCCGATCACGTGGATGCTCACAATAATAATTTGACGCGGACGAATTCCCACCGCCAATAATAATTCCCCTTTCACGCGAAGACACTTGTTTTGACGATAGCGACCCAACCCATTCACTTAATGCCCGCTACCGATTTTCGAACTATACAGTACGTACTGTACACGGGCCAGGAGCCATGCACTCATCCACAGTCTACCTCTTTCATCTCGCACAGTTATCCTAATAATAATACTGTAATTACTATTTTAAAACACAATTATTTCCGAGAGAGGCGTCGCGTGATTGTGAATGCTCGAGAGGAGAAAAAAAATGTTGTTGTTGCTAAGCGCAAGATCCCGTTGTGGACGCTGTCGAAACGTTGAATCAAGGAGGAATGTCATATTCCACGCACAACGTTTAGTTAATTATTCTTAACTACCCGTCGTTCAATCTCCAATCCCTTTTTGTTCTTCTGCCGCAATAATTATTAAATTACGGTCGTTAGAAAAAGAAGCATAGCCTGAAAGAAGCGACCACTCCTACTACCGTAGCTACCCCTCCGGCACAACTGAGGTCTTGACTGAGGCTGCGCGAGACGGAGACCGGTCAAATGTTGCCGCCAATTCTTGGATTTACAGATTTACATTTCGGACAGAATACCGAGTGCGGATTTACCTTACGAAGAAGATTCATTATAAAAGCGCTCAGATTTAAATTTTATGTAATTTTTCACTTTTGCGACAATATTGTTTGTTGAGGGAGTTAAAATAGTGAAATTGCTTTTATAATGTGTATGAGAATAATAATTTGTGCCTAGTGCTGGAATGATGACAATAATTTAAAGACGAAACTGTCATGTATTGTATAATATTTTCATTTGATATACAGTCAGGAGTTAGTTTCTTTTAGGATACATTTACATTTATTTAGTAATTATACTGTATTAAAAAAATAATGAGAAAGTTTTACTTATAAAATATTTTTATTTAAAAAACCGTTAATAAATTCATTAACAATAATAATAATAATAATAATAATTACATTTGACATGGTCTTACAATGAAAAAGGTGTTTCATCAGCACCTTCGTCTGTCGAGTTGATCACGTAAAAATATACTTTTTCTTCCTCCTCCTCTTCATTCGCACTTTCTTTCAACATAGACTCATCTACCAGTAGAATCTCACTTCCTTCTGTCAATTAAAAAGATCAAAAATTAAACTTAAAACACAGTACGCTGTCAATTAACATCCGCATAGACTTAACACTCTCTAGCTAACTTGCATTTATGTTAGCTTCGGCTTGACCGTTAAGCGCTGCGCCGTGTGACTAACTTATTATTTACATAAAGTTACGTCTATGAAGAGTTTAAAAAATTTAGATTTTAGAATGCTACCTGGCAGCAACTGTTGATCATCGCTCAAAGCGATCTGGGTGTCCGTCTCGTTCTCGTTCACCGAACTGAAAGCGATCTGGTATTGCTCAACCTCCTTTTCCATCTCCTGCCCCTGGACGTCCCTGTCAATCGTGCCATCCGAATGAACTGGAAGTTGCAAGATGTGAGTAGTAGCCATCTCGTCCTCCTCTCGCCCGTCGACCGGGCTGAGATCTTGTCCCGAGGCGATGGGCAGGGTGATCTCGAAGGTGTTGGGAGCCGATCCGTGTTGTATGCGAGCCGCCCCCGTCATCAGAGCCTGCTGCAGGGTCTCCGAACCCACACCCGACAGCTGCAATACCATTTCTGCTTCTGTCTCCATGGAAACTGTTTCAATGATCTTGGGGAGGGCGGTGGTGGGGGCTGGTGCAGTCACTTGCATGGCGTCCACTTGTTCAGGGAGCGACCACTGCTCTTGCTTGTCGCGGTGTTTCTTCTGTAGGTGACGGCGCAAACTAGTGGGTCAAATTAATACATATTTAAAAAAAAAAGTCAAGAAAAATCTCATAAAAAAGTCATAATTGGAAGCTGAAGTCACCTGTGTCTGAATTTAACGTTGACGCCACAAAAAGCGCAAGCGAAGTTGCAGTTGGAGTGGAACGTGCGTTGATGCGAGTGCATCTGGTGTTGCTAAACGAAAAATACACACGCTTTTTAAAACATAAAGTGACTGGAAATGAGATTTTTTTAATGATCTTATACTGTAATACCTTAACGAAGGTCTTTCCGCAAGCCTCGCAAGTGAAATTCCTTCCCACCGCATGCTCCTGCAAGTGAATCGACAAGTACTCTTTCGTGCAGTAGCTCTTAGGACATTGCTCGCACTGGTACTTTCGACTGGGATTGTGCACGTCACTGTGCTTCACTAAGTTCCCCTTCTGATTAAAAGTCTAGACAAAAGTAGTTCAAAACATGTTTATGACTAAACAATCGTAAAATGAAACCGTTTTTTTTTTACCTTCCCGCACACCTCGCACGAGTACTTTTTGACTCCGTCGTGTAATGATAAGTGTACATCCAGGGCCTTTTTTGTTTTGAACATTTTGCTGCAGACGGGGCAAGGAACGGTAGGTTCTCCGTGAATGGCCCAATGATCCAACATGAGGTCTTTCCGATGAAACTTCTTCCCGCATACCTCGCACTCGTGCTGCTTCTCGCCGTGCAACTTCCTATAAAAAAATTAACAATTTAGCACTAAAAAAGTTTTTTTTTAAAAAAAATTAGAATCACGAACTCACTTGTGGACGTTAAGGCTGCTGATTGCGGAGAACTTAGTTCCGCACGTCGAACACACCAAAGGTTCCAAGTTCAACTTCGAACTCTCTTTCGGAACACTCGTAAGGCATTCGTGGCTCTCTAACAATTTCTGTTTAATAATAATAGGAAAAAGATTAGTGCTGAAACTAAGAAAAGAAAATATTAAACTAATTTCGAATCAGATTTGAAAAACATTGGGCTTAGTGTAAGAAGATTTCTGAAGCTTAAAGATTGCTTTCTGAAGCACATTAGATTGCTATTGCAACGATATAGTATTTTCTAAAGTGTTTTCGGTAGCTGAAAGAGAGTTTTCTAAAGCTCATGCATTGTTTTCTGTAGCTTAATATATTGCTTCTTAAAGCTTAGAGAAAGCGTTTTTTGATGCTTAAGGAATAGTTTCTGAAACTTACTGAACCTTCACAGAACCGAATTAAAAACCGAAATATGAGGAGAAACTCACTTCAGTGTTGAAACATTTTTGACATTTGTCGCATTTGAAAATGTCGGGGCTCAAGTGATGGACCTGAAACTTGTGCTCTTTCATAGAGACCAGATCTTTGAATTTGCTCCCGCACACATCGCACTCCACAGTTAGCAATTCTATAAATGAATGAATTAAAATCCACAGCTCGTGGTTTAAGACAAGATAAAGGTAGTAAGATACCGAAACAAGCGTGAGCTTGGAGTTTGATCCGATTTCGGAACCTAGCTCCACAGTGCTCGCAGCAGAAAGCGTGCCGATGCTGGAACATGTGATGCCGGTACTCGCTCAACGCGCTGAAACTCTGTTTGCAGATGGAACACACGGCGCTTCCTCCCGCCTCCAAGTCCTTCATTGGCTGTTAAATAAACAGAAAAAAAAACTCTTATATTTTTAGTATATACTCGGGATCATAAAACTTAAAACGTGGTTTTCTCCCTTAGATTTGACACGCGATTTTCCCCCACAGGACATTAAAGTTGCTGACCTGAGAACATATTCGTAGATGGTTGCCGAGACTCGTCGGGCTCCTCAGCCACTTTCCACACACTGGACAAGCATTGCTTCCCGTGTGCATGGGAATGTGACCCTCCAAGTAATTTAATTTTGAAAAAGACTAGATTCAAAAAAACAAATTAATGATTACAGTAATTATCTTTATAAAAAATAAAACATTATATTTACCTTGTGACAAATTTGACAGGTAAAATTCTCGTCTTTCGGTTTAGGTCCGGAACAAACGTGCTCATCGTGAAGTTCTTTAGAAGAGAAGCTTTTGCTGCACTCGAAACAAGTAAAAGTTCCTAGTTTTAAAAGCAAAACTAAAGTAAATAATTATGATATTTTAAAAACTACGAGCATTACAAACAAATCACTAAACTCCAAAAATCTACATGAACCACGACTAAGTTAATTAAAAAAATAAATGGAACCTGTGTGTTCATCGATGTGCAGTTTTAAGTCTCGTGCATTGTCGAAGACTTTTTGACAAAAAACGCAGATCAATCCTTTGTCGACGAATTTGTCCGAATGAGTTCCCAAGTGTTCGATAAGTTCCAATTTCGAGTTCAGCGTTTCTCCGCAGATTTCGCAACTGAAGCTTACAGTTTCGCAATTCTCTGAAACGACGACCGATTAACTAAAATAAATACGTTGGAAGCGGAAAATGATGTGGGAACCTGATGAAAGGTTCTCACAATCTTCGTTCTTGTCTCCGTTGGCTTCGATTTGTAAGAGAATGGTGGCGGCGTCCGCGTCGCTTATGTTGTTAATTGGATCGGTCACGTTGATCACCACGCTTTCTCCGTGATCGCTCAAATAATGCCGTTGCAAATCCACCAGCGAGCTATACATAAACAAATAACAATATATATTACGGTATAATACTTTCATTAAAAAACATTTGGGGGAAAAATATAGATTTCTGTAGAAACAGTTTCGTACACAAAAATTTAATTATACCTGAAAATGTTTTGACAAAAGTGACATTTATGTACAACTTCCACTTGCTCTTCCTCCGATTCCAAATGTTTGATTAAATGTTCGGCGAATGACACTCGACTTTCGAAAAGTTCTTCACATTTGTTACACTTGAAGTTCTCTTTTTTCTTATCATTTTCCTCTTCTTCATTTTCATCCTCGTCTAGAAAAATCCATCACAATATTAAAAAATTAACACACTGACATAAAAGTAATAAAAATTTAAGATTAATTTGAACCGTTCAAGTTAACGAAATCTTCGAATTTCTTTCGTTTCCTCGATCTTTCGCTTCGCACTCTCAGCTGATAAGTGGAAGTTTCGCTCTCTTTCAGAACTTTTTTCCTTTTTAACTTTCTCGACGCGCTTCCTAAAATATCAATTAATAACGGTTAGATATGAGAAAAATAAATATGTGCACCTGTAGAAGGCAAGGTGTCGGTTATGCCGATCTTTTTGGCGTAAAACGGAGCGTACCACACTCGAAGTTCCTCGTGGAATCGAATGTCACGGTTTGTCACAAAATATATGCGTTCCTCAACCTAAGAGACAAAATATTTTTTTTAAAAAAAAGTCACCTTCAAAATTATTTGTAACAGAAAATAATAAAACAAGCAGTTAAAAACAGTATATAAAAAAATAAAGCGTATGTATGAACCTGGCAGGCGATTAAGTTGTGCGCTTCTATGGAACGAGCGGCCAACAGAAGACACATCCAGTTGCATTGATTCGGACAAGTAGTGTCCAAATACATGGAACTCCCGTCCTTGCTAAACACCTAAATTCATTCATATTAACACAGTATTTAAGAATTAAGAAAAAGAGGCATACTTTGAGGATAATGTTGACGCGGCTTTTGAGTTGGGGAACCAGAGGCGCTTCTACCGGCCCAAAACGAGTGCCTTTTAGAATCTTTTCTCGAGCCCGGATGATGTGCACTAATTGTCCTTCCGGGGATTCTTTCGGCGAGAAATTACTTTTGATCCGGAGGTTGGGAGGGAGAGTGAGAATAGCGCGGGAAGGAACCACGCTGTCCGCCACCACCCTCTTCAGCTGCTCACATGCCGCCGTGCGATGACCTCCCCCGCACACGTCGCAATCTGGAAAATTAAGGTAACAATAATATTATTAACATTTATAAAAATAGTGAATTAGTAATAAAGTGCTCAATAAACCACAAAACCAAAGTGACACTCACTATAAACTCTCAAAAACTATCTCTAAACATTTTAAGATTGCTCTCCTTATGAAGACTTTGTATACACTCAACCTTAGAAATGCACAGTATACACTCTATAAATAGTGTAAGGTGTCTACTACACAATTAAATTTAATTATCGAAGCTATTGCTTTACTACATTAAATGTACAGTATTTCTTTTGAAATTTTAATCTTTTTTTTTTTGGATTTCGCTCGACCGATTGAATCGTCTGCAGTGACGTAACTTGAAGTGGGCGGAAACCGCCTTTTAGCGAAACCGAGAAGGAGGAGGAGTTTCAAATTCAGCCTTTGCAGTTAATTACATTCAATTCTTAATCAATTACCGGTAACCAATTTTTTTTCCTAGACACCACCCGCTCTAAATCAACACACTAACATATTTTCAATCGAGCGTAACGTTTTCGATGAATGTATAATTTTTTTTTTAAAAAATATTTATACAGCATCGTGAGCTCAAACGCGAACCACAACTTCGATGCAATCGAACATGGCGACCACCACTATTTCCTCGTTCGATGTCTAGCGCGCGATTTGGCTCAGATATACCTTCGATATTTACGGTCTCCACTTGTACGTTGGGTAGTTGTTCGTCTTCCATTATCCAGGCAGGTTATCCATGCACATCAATTCTTATAAGAAATTAATTATTTATTAGAAATACAAGAGGGGCCGGTTGTATTCTGTAGGTTGGTGAACTGCAACCGTTTACGCGCATGCGTTATTATTCCAATGGAAAATTTTTAAATTTCTATCGCGAAAGTAAGTGAAATCCTTATTTCCATATTTTTTATAATGTTTATAAAATTTGTTTAATGTTTTTTAATATAGAAATTTCCTAGATTTGTATAATAAGAATATTTATTTTGTTAAAATAACGCAGATGAAAGACGCGTTCGCGTACCACGTGACGTAAACAGCGTCATCACAGAGCTCGTTTCTCGATGGAAGTTTCACAGCACAGAATGCTATGGAAAAGTAAGTCCACCGGCATCAATAATAATTACCGGTAGTTTTTTTTTTTTAAGGTTGCGATGGCAACTTTATTTTATTTTTGATAATAATTTCGATGTAAAAATTTAATGGAAATCTATCTCGTCAAAAATTTAACTTTGGTAACTTATTCATTTTCTTAATTTTATGTTATTGTAGTACCGTAAGTTTTAGAATTTATAATATTAATTTGTTTATCAATATTTTGTTTTCTCATTCAAATTTATTTTAAAATACTGTAGTTACGGATTAATTAACAAAATTATTGATTTTTTTTTCTAATTATAAATTTATAACAGATGGTTGTTTTGTTTTGTCTTCATACCCGGTAAATTTTTAATTTATTTTTTTTTTAAATAAGAAATCGCTATTAATTTTAATTATTTTCCCCCTTTTTTTTTGTTTGTTTCAGGATGAAAATTTGTGTGAATATTTACTGTAAATGGAGCCTGTGAAGTACCGTAACTGGGCAGAGTCTCGCTCCTTGTGGTGTTTGCGGGTGGGGTGCCAAGTGTACGCCCTCACCCTGGTCCTGCTCATCCCCTTCTACTGCGTGCAAGTGGTCCACTCTCGGCCTCCCGCCGACCCTTCTGGCTCCTTCTACTTCTCCCTAACTTTCGCTCTCTTCGAACTGTCCAACATGCTCCTCAACTGGTTCCTTTTCCGCTGGAACCTCAGGCTAAAGCACAGCGTGGAGGCGGGAGAGGCTTCTGAACTCAGCTGGTGCCCCATCTGCAAGGGCTGGCTGTTTCGCAGGGACCATCACTGCTTCTTCCTGGGGGCCTGCGTGGCCTTCCCCAACCTCATCCATTTCATCGCCTTCTGCCTCCACGCCTCCCTCGGCTGTTCCTACGCCTTCGTGGTCCTCGTCAACGACATGAGCGCCACTTATCGCCCTCTCTGGTCAGCCGACTGCATATACTACTTCCTACCTTTCGCCATCGTCAAGTACGTCATTAAATGTTTGGCTTATTTTTTTTTTTTTTCATTTGGTCCTCAAATATTTTTTCTTTTTATTATCCGCGCAGGTGGTTGTCGGGTGAGGTGGGGCTGGCGCAGGTGTGTGTGGTGTGTCTGATGAGCTCCGTGTTGGCGGTGATCCTCTCCACCGGCGCTATCTTCATCTTTCAATTGAGCCTAGTGTACCGCTGGAAAACGACCCGAGAGTTGAGAAGGTGTGCCACCGACTTAGGCGGCCCTTCACAGGTCTCCGTATCCAATTTCGAACGGGCTTTCGGTCGTAACTGGCTGCGAAGTCTCCTCTTCCCCAAAATATCTCTTCGCGCCCTCTTTACAAGGAGCCAGGCTCTCAAAGTCATTTGAAACCCCGGTATGAACAACTGAAAATATTTTGGAACGAAATTTTTTTTGATTTTGGAAATTGGATATGGAACGGAGGGATACGAGAAAAATCATTCACAAAATGTTCCAATATTTTTCTCGACCCCGCAAATTATTGATGTTCTGTGTTTGTTGCATTTGAGGAATGTGATTATCAAAAAAAAAAAAATGATTGAATATTTTTGTAAAAGACGTTTTTTCGTCTTTATTAATCAGAAAAAAATTAGTCACAAATTTAATGTTTATATTAAAAAAGTATATTCCACGTTTATTAAATGTTTATGTACAAAAAAATAATTAAAATGTTTCAAGTTACAGTTCACTTTTATTGGGTAGTCGAATTAGAAAAGTTGTAAATGTCAGTGTTTTATTTTATGAGTTAATTGAATTAATATTTTGATGCAGATGTAAAAGTTATTAAAACTTCACTTCGCGTCTAACATTGGTCTTCATCAAAAAAATAGTAGGATGCAAATCCGGACTCGGATTCTTTAAAGATTTTTATTACCAAACAAAAAAAGGGGTTATTTAACAATGTATTTGCATTTCATAAATTACGTTTTTCTCCCCCAAAAGAATATTTTTTTTCTCTTATACCGGGTACTTCGACTTTATAAAAGTCGTTTAAAACTCTTATCTAAACAATAATTATTAATCTTCAAACGCAGGAAAAATATTAGCGTAACAGTTCGACGAGGATATTAAGGTCGCCAATCATTTCACTGAGTAGTGTACTTATTTCCTAAATAATACGAGAGAAAAAAAAAATGTAACATTATAATAATGATTGTACCTGAACGTTATAGTAGGCCTACCATTGATCGCAATATATTGTCGAGTAGCCACTTGTTTAAGGTCATCGCATTTATACAAATTTCAAGCACTACTTTTAAATTCGGCGCGTGAGTTAAGGAAAGCCGAAGAAACTTCAACAACGGTTTCACAATGGCGAGCAGATTGGGTTCCTTCATCACTTTTTCGGTCTGTACCAGTTCCAAAAACTTTCTAGAACATTTCACGACCTAAAGAAAATAGATTCGTAATTTAGAAGAAAGTTATTATTATATAGGCAGCGGAATCTGGATTAAAGTGACATATAGTAACAAACATGGATAACTTTATCCGTATCGGTAAGCAATTTGCCACTTATCAAGAGTTCCGACTGCAGAATTATCAAAGTATTTTTTTTTTCTCTCACTTTGCCCATGTCGAAACAACAACAACCACCACTGCAGTTCTGTTCGTCCATGAGAAGAGTTAAAGACGAAAACACTTGAAGTAAAACGGCGTAACCATTAGTAAGATTATAGTGAAGCAGCGGAGGAGGTGTTTCTACGTGATACGAAGCCTCATTCAGCAGTTTCTGCGTTTTCCAGCGGAGTTTTCCGATCTCCTTAACTAATACATCTTTACATAACGCGTTCAAGTATCGGCAAACCTATAATAACCAAATACCGTTAATATATTTTTAAAAAAGAAAAATCCAAGTTCTTACCGATCTCAACTCATTCGCTGCGTTTTCATCCAGGAATGAGATGATGTGGTGCATGATTTCGGGTGGAAATTCCAGCAAATTCATCGCTTCGTGCGCCATTCCAGCTATTAATGACGCAAAATTTGCCTAAAAGTTACAGAAAAATTATTATTCACGAAACTCGGGAGCATAATAATTTATTGTTACCTTTAATGGCGAATATTCTCCGCGCCGGAGAAAGCAGACCGAAAACTCCACGTGAGGAAATTTCGCGCCACATTTATTGCGCGAAACGTCTACATGTGTTTGTTTTTTTCTTTCTTTTTCCTAAATACAAAAATTGATAAAAATTGAATTTTAAAAACAGAATAAAAACAAATTACTGTAAGTATTTTTAAAATTATTAAAACATTTTAATAATTAAGCTGTGAATTAAAATTTGGAAAAAAAGGGCATATGGCAGCATGGCCGTTTCCCGCAAAACAAAAAGTAAATATTGCGCAAATCAACCCACGTGGTTTTTGTTTTCTTCAGCTGCTTCCTCACGTGGTTTTCTCAGCTCATTTCTTGTCCTTGAAGGTAAAGTTTCTCGATTAATTACCTATAATTTTAAGCTAATCTTGCTATTTCCTAATAAAAGTTTACAGCTGATTATAATTACTAATCAAATGGTGACGAAGGTAGAGCTCGACGTTTCGATGGGATCGCTTCCTCCAGAGCTCATACTCCACATTGTCGCTTTCCTAGACGTAAACACGATAAATAAGATGAGATTAGTAAGTAAATGCATTGATATTAATATAGTATACCATAAAATTTAATAACCTCCCGAATTTCTTGTTGCTTATACGTTGTATAGGTTTGCAGATATTTTGATACTTTGTGTAGCGAAGTAGTAGGTAAACACCAACAACAGTTGTACGAGAGCAGAACGAAGTGTATGCATGTTTATTTTCAACGTCTGGCCACGTTTAATGATGACGACTATTGCAAGATGTGTTGTATGCAGAAGAAGTTGTTGTTGTCTCAAGTCATCATTCAAGTGTTGAGGTTGCTAGACTTTCTCAAGCAAAATGATTTGGGTGAAAGGTGTCGTTTCGACGCTGGAAAGGTACTACTCAGTTTTTGCATTAGTTTTAACGTATTCTAATTTTCGTTTATGGGTTTTTTTAAGGTGTTGGAAGATGCGGAGAGGCTGAGTAAGACGATGGACGAAAGAGAAGATTTTCCAGGCTCAGTCGAATCCAAAATCCCGATTTCTTTTAAACGTTTGCGTCAAATTCTATACGTTCTACCGGAGGACAAAATTGCTCCTCTTTTCAATGTCTCTTTTTGCCTGATGATAAATATTATTCAACTATCGAAATCCAGAAAACGTTTCGGGAGATTGCAATATCTCAAACACAATTTATGCCAATTTATTCGATTTCTAAAATGTAGTGTTATTAAAAGTTAATTTTAAAAATTGCTATTTTTTGAGAGGCTTTTTTTTATAACGTTATACTGTATTGGGAAAATAATGAAATTAACCAATCCTGATTTAAAGGGCTTTTCAAAAAGGTCCTAACCATTACTACTTTTCAGATCCTAATACAATATATTATTGGAGCTTTGTATTGCTGCCTCAATTAAAAATTCCGCTTCCAAGTTTTCTATTTTAACACTGCATAAAGCAACATTCGAAATCGAAAACTGACCAAATGCACGCGGTTCCAATTGAAGGATAAGCTTAGGTTTAATTTGTAGACCACAGTTTCACTATAGGTACCGGTACCTATTTTAAAGAAACAGGTACCTTACTTTTATGCAGCAGGGTTCACTTTAACAGAAGGGAAAATGTGTATTGCGACGCAGCTGTCTTATTGTTTACATCGTGTTATGTCAATGGGACGTTCAAGGGGGAGCTTCTCAAATTTTGTATTAAATTAATTACTATATTTTTTTTTTTTGGCTTTTCATCCTTGAAATTTTACGAAGGAAGGCAAAAACTACGAACTTTCCGGTGAATCGCTACGCGCGAGAAGCTAATTGGAATATAATATGGTGGCCTTCTACTGTATTTAATTTAATCAATTTCACTCGCTGTGTTCGTTAAGAGAAACTCTCAGTCGAACGTATTCCTTTCAATAGTCAACGCTGTCACATTTCGTGTCCTCTAAATTTACTTAATAACGCAGCTTGGAAAGCAATTTAAATTATTATTTCTTCAACTAAAGTTATATGCTTTCGCTAGAACTGCGCATGGTCGCAATCAACGCAGCTGACAGACTACAGATGAATCTTTTAAAATTTAAATCCGCATATTTACGGTATATAAATGTGTGTGATTTTGCCCTTAGAATTAGAATTTAACCATTTTTTTTTTAATTGTTAATAATGAAATATTTTAATCTAACGGTGATTTTTCTACTCGGAGCTTGGAGAGCCCAATCGAAACTGTCAATTGAAAAGGTGAATCTTTTAAATTAAAACTTGGGAAATATTTTAGTTTATAAGTTTAGTTTATATTTTTTCAGAGAGATGAAAGAGAAGTTGCTTTAACTGACCAAGATTTTGAAAATGGCAAAAAATTAAGTAAAAATAATTTTCATTTTTAATTAATAAAATTTTTCCAATGATAATTATTATTAGTCCTTAAGGTTCCTGCTGAAAATGAACCTTTCCCACTATCAGGTACGTCTTTCATATTTATTTTAAAAAATAAAAAAAAATATTACAGTAATTAATTGAATTTTTTGTGGTTAAATTTCTAATTCGAAGATGACATAATCACAGGAGAATCAAGTAGATCTACGACAGACTACACCAAGGTTTTTTTCTTTAAAATAAATTAATTTAAAGATTTCAATTAAATACATTTTTTTTTACGGCAACCAAAACAAACTATAGAGGTCAGTTGTTAGGAGCAGGGACAAACTATGGCCGAATGGGATAGTACCTTATCGTATCGACTGGACTTTCCGTTGGTTGACTAACTTCTATTTCTATTTCGACTCTGGTTTCTCTATCTCTGTTTTTACTGTTTAAAATGCGTGTAGTGTCAAACGAAACGGCAGTTATAGCGCGAGCCATCCAAGAGTTCAACGATTCTACCTGCGTCAAATGGGTTCCTCGGACCGACGAGAAGGACTACGTGTTCTTCGACGAAGCCCTGAACTGCAGTTCGTACGTGGGAAAGGAGGGCGGACGCCAAGTCATATTTCTCGATCCTCGGCACTGTATTCAGGTCAACTCGATTTTACACGAGATGATGCACGCAATAGGTGACCGCGCACACGTATTACTTGGCTCTTATGAATGTGTATCACGGTTGTAAAGCTCGTTTGTACTTTAAAGGTTTTGGTCACGAACACGCTCGACCTGATAGAGAGACCTACGTGCACGTAGTCTACCACAACATCGTATCAGGTTTGAATATATTGGTTTGAACCAGGTTCGAACGTTAACTATATTAATGTACTATTGAAATATTATAGGAAATAAAGGCCATTTCGACATTCAACCATATACCATCAGTTTGGGTCCTTACGACTTCAACTCCATCACGCACTACCCCAAGTTCGCTTCCAGCCTCACCGGTCCCACCATCGTTCCTAAGAATCGCAGCCGGACCGAGCCCATTGGAATGGGAGCCACTTTCACCCAATTGGATATCCACAAAATCAGTTTACTTTACCGGTGCACAACCAAACTGCATCCGCCGAACAACTAACACGAACTGTATCGGCGAATACGTTTGCTGTGTCACTCTTGAAAAACAAAATAAAAAATTAAAAGTTTTATTCGATCAATTTCGTAATTAAATTAATTTAAACAAACCATTCTTTATGTTAGGAGATAGTTTAAAAAACAATAATATGTGGCGATGATAATTATTATTTTTGTTTTAAAAACGTCAGCAGGCAACGTGTGAGTCGTGAATCATGCACTTCGTCCGCAGAAATGAAGAAAGAGACGTCAAATATTCTTAAGCTATAAAAGAGAGTTTATTGTGGATTACATAAGAGCATTATATTTTATAGAAAAAAAATTCTTGCTAAATTTACCAGTCAAAGCAGCGAAATCTTTAAATATAACTGTGTTCGAAAGGTTTATGTGCACTTGTGCTCGGCATACCGTATCTGCAGAGCACACCGACTATCCGAACACCTTGGAAATTTCACCAGGTTTCCATAGACATTTTAAACGAGTATTAGAAAAATACGAACCTACCGAATGGTAGCCGCTTCCTCCTCCATCATATGCGGCATAATATTTAAAGACATTTTTTCAGTAAAAACACCCGCAAAAAGCACACTGATTAAAGCACATCGCCCACAAAAAACATTAACAGTTGATAAGTCCCGCCAATCCGCCATTCAACGACGCGAGCTCAACGTTGAACGCGATGATTGAATAATAATAACGAGTTTATCGATGGCAGCACCACAATTATATTGCATATTATTATGGAAACCTCAGGTGTGAACGAAGTCGGCAGCGGCGACGAAACCACCGTTTGAACATTTCGCAGTGGCCGCCGTATTAAAACACCGCACACACCGTCAATTAAAATCCTTTTTGCGTAATAAATATATCCAGAGTTAATCACTGACGAAGATAAACAACGTTCAATTTCTATTTATCGCTCAGCCACATTTTCCCGTTTTTATAAGCGCGGTCAAAAAATGAACCAGATCGCGGGTATCCGCTCTA